>APFE030746132.1:0-82232 GCA_000404065.3 Pinus taeda
ATGTGTCCCCGCATTTGGACACTCCTCATAATGGCCGAACTTATTGCAACCAAGGCATCCGCCTTTCCTTCCACCCTTAGATCCGAACTTCCCAATGAAATGATGTTTAGATGGGTCATCAGAAACTTCTGCTACACCATTCTATTTAGGAGTATAGTAGTCTCCCTCTTAATACATCCGAATTTCTAGCCTTCTTGAATGGTTGTCCTCTTCCTTGATTTCCAGCACTCCTTTTACCTCTGCTATTAGATTTTCCATTCCTTTGATTACCATGAGAGGGATTTTGATCATTGTCACGATGTGAGTCCCTTTTATCAAGGCACTCCCTTGCATAGTGATCTACTTTATCGCAAATGTAACATCATCCTTTTCTTCTTAAATGCATCTAGCCATTAATTCCTCGAAACCAGGGATTACATTATTGTTCAGAAGAGTAGTCCTAAACACGTACCATTCAGATGGTAATCCTCCAAGAGTCGTGAGTGCCATTTCCCTATCAGTAATAGTCTCCCCAATAGATAGGAGATCATTCCTGATCTTGGTGATTCTAAAGAAGTATGCTTGCAGACTCTCATCTTTGCCCTTCTTAATTTCCTTCAGCTTATTTCTAAGAAACAAGACTTGATTTCCATCATTAACTTTAAATAAACTCACCAGTCTATCATAGATTTCCTTGGAGGTGTCCAGGTCAGAGATGTAGGCCACCAAGCGCTTGTCAATTGAGTCCCGGATGATATTCTTTACTTTGACTTCTCCGGTTTTCCATTTGTTCCTGGCAGCAGCGGATGCATTTGATGGAGGCTCAACAATATTGCCCCTCACTTGGTCCAACACTCCTTGGTCTTCTAAGGTTAGATCGATAGACATCTTCCATTCGTGATAGTCAGCTTTCTCACAGAGCTTGTCCTCTACAGGAAAGAGTGATGAGGACCTTATAGTTCTTTTAGGATAGCCTTGCCAATCTTTTCTTCGGTGATTGCTCTTGCTCTTGCTCAGGCTTTGTCTTCACCTCAGCTCTGATACCATGTTAAGTTATGGTATGTTCTATGCTTAGAGTATTTTACTTTTCTTACTTATTATTATTCATAAATTAGCAATCACATGTGCATAAGTAAAGTGCAGATAGAACATTAAACGATCAATAGAAAACAAGCAAAGGCAAGAGACACAAGATGTGGCGGCTAGCCAGGGACAAACCCCACAATGTGTGGGGAAACCCTTTGATCAAATCTTCTTTTATCTTCAATAATTTAGCAAAGAGAAATAGTACAATAAATATGATTTATATCAGTAGTAGCAAACCCTAGATCAGCATCAGCATTAGCGGCTTCATTATCAAAACTAGGGCAGTCGATATCTCGCAAACTGACCGTCGGATTGGCTTGATTCCACCACCAAAAGTTGCTGCCTTTAGAGGAGGTCAAGGTGAACCTACAACGCAATTCAAAAGAGGAGGTTTAATGGTCCACACTGGTCAAAGTTTGGATCTACAGTTGCAGCTTCAGTTTCAGCAGCTTCCTTCAAACTAGGGCAGTCGATATCTCGCAAACCGACCATCGGATTGACTTGATTCCACCACCAAAAGTTGTGGCCTTCAGAGGAGGTTCAGATGAACCTACAACACAATTCAGAAGAGGAGGTTTGATGGTCCACATTGGTCAAAGTTTGGATCTGCAGTTGTAGCTTCAGTTTCAGCAGCTTCCTTCAAACTAAGGCAGTGGATATCTCGCAAACCGATCGTCGGATCGACTTGATTCCACCACCAAAAGTTGCGGCCTTTAGAGGAGGTTTAGATGAACCTACAACGCAGTTCAGAAGAGGAGGTTTGATGGTACACACTGGTCAAAGTTTGGATCTGCAGTTGCAACTTTAGTTTCAGTAGCTTCCTTCAACATAAGTGAGAGAGAGTCTCTTTTCTACGTAGTAGAGAAGAGCCTCTTTTCTACGCAGGAGAGAGAGAGATGTGATGAGATGAGTGAGTGCAAATAAGGAAAAATCCTCCTGTATTTATACACAACTGTTGATGTTTGAATAGATGCGACTATTGGGCTTCTGAGCCTACATGAGTGTAGGTCGGCTTGATAATAATTCCATAATCAAAATAAATTCATATCTCCATAGATACTTATCAGAATCGGATGATATTTAGATCAATTCTACACCTCTCGACGAGAGGAATCTAATAAAAATATTATCAGCCATGAATAAGATGACCCACATGAAGTTTGGCCCTAGTTGCCAATTTTAACACTTAACCCCTCTATTATCATCATTATTATTCACTAACACCTATCACTCAAAGGGTGGACCAAAAAAATGATACTTCCCCATAGAGGTTGGAAACACCTAATAGGGTTACCCTTTAGCCACTCCTACATAGGAAAAAAGCACTGTTGCGAGCTCAGGGTCCTGATTTTGGAAGGGTGTCCTAGTTTGAAGTATTAAATAGCCCATGACATTCAAGTTTGGTTCATTTCGATGAAATAATGATTATTGTCCCTAATGATTGGGTGCTTTCACTAGAATCTTTGTTGTGATTGCCAAGTGGTTCAACAGACCCAATCTTGTGTACCTTACCCACATGTACCCAAGCCACAAAGAAGTGTATTGGCATAAATAGGTGAAGCATTGAGATTCTTGGGCCTCCTAGCAGTAGCATCAAATGACATTTGTTCCAAGGCACCTCCTACACCTAGGACATTAGATAACTTTGTACCTGATTTGATGATTGTTTAGGATGATACATCTGGATACAACATGCCCCAAGGTTGTCCTGGATGCCAATTGATGGATGGCAACTGATTCAAGGCCCAAATGAGGATGGTCTCACATTCTGAGACTAGGGATGGCTAGTTGCAACTAAGAAGCCCTCAGTGTTGGAGTAGAGGAACCCACATTGAGAAGTTGGAGGCCCATGGAAACCACTTTGTGGTGCCCCAACGAGATCTTGGGGCCACAGAAAGCCATTGAGGTAAATTTGTGGGCCAACATTCAAATCATGATTTTTAAATGCTTTTACACCACATTGGACACCTCATAGCACTTGCACATGTCACTTGGAGCTTATTTCATGCATGAAGTCAATCCTAGAAGCCTAGTAGCTCACACGTGTGGGAAAATTAGGGCATTTATTGTTTGAGCTAGTGGGTTGACTTGTAACCCAAGCATATTTTTTGATGAAATTTGTTTTAGGGGTGTCATTAGGCTAATATTAGGTCGTACTCATATAAATAGACGAGAGTCTCATTTATTTCAAATCATCATCTCTTGTGACTATTTCAACCCCTTGGAGATTTTCAGCCCTCTTGTATCTTGTAGAGAAGTGATATATGGAGAAATTTGTCTATTGGAGCTATTTTGTTATTATTGGAGAATTTATCTCGAATCAATATTGGATTATAAATTCATTTTATCTTGTAAGTAAGCCTTGTTCATGATAAACTTTTAATCTTATGTCTAATTTATGTAATGCATCGATTATCTAGGGTTTTCTATCGCACCATTTATTATTGAAGATCAACTGTATAGAATCTAGATATCATCATTGTATGCATTATTCATTCATGAAATGTGAATGATAATCCCCTTGGTGAACTCTTGTGATAGCTCTCACCAAGTGATATTGATCCCTCACAAAGATAATACTTAGGGTTTTGTGTTAGGGCGTCAAAACATCCTTACTCCTTTGCAAGAATAAGCTAATCCATCCTACCCATAGACTCCATAAACCCAAGGACTAGGCACTAGCCATGTCATTTTGGTGATCAAACCTCATTTTATCCATTAACTTGAAATTTGCTCTCTTTCTCTCTCTCCTAATTCTTTTTCCCTAGCCAGTCTGCCGTAGGAAAACCCTAGTTTTGGTTAAGCTTCAAGTTGAGGACTTTTTGAAGGTTTCATGTCATTGGCTTGCTAAGACTCATTGTTTGGAAACCTTTTCTTGGTACATTGACCTTGGGATACTCGTTCTTGCATGATATTTCTCAAACCCTAGGTCTAGTGTGCCCTAATTTGGCCTTTCTAGATGATGCTAATTGCCTTATCTCTCATTGGTTGAACCTTGTACTTAAAAAGAGCCATCCTTTAGTAGCATTAAGAGTCACCTTAACCCTTAAACCTAGAATATCTATCATAGGTGACTTATCTAATGGGAAGCTTCACATTGGTGAAAGTCCATAAAGAGCAGGGGTTAGTGGTTATGGTGATAGTGGGACACACCTCATTGTCGTCACTTGGTCTCGTGCTAACCTTGTAGAATTTGTGGCAACACCAATAAATTACTTTTTGAATTGTTGATTAAAAATACACTAGTATTTACCCCAATCGAGGTGTGTGCCGGAGGATGGCAGGGACGACGGATAGTTATGAAGAGTAAAGGAAACGTACCATCCACCGCCCCCCCACACACTCAAGGCGATGGGTGCAGTGGCCCTTCAAATGAATACATGCAAGGGTGGTGGGAAATGTGGAAAGCACAACAAGGACGAGGAGGGAAGCGCAATAGTTAAGGTAAGACAGGGGAGTGATAATTGTATTGTTGTTTGCTGAGTTTGGAGCTGGAGCACCGGAGCAAGAAGGTGCGGACACCATAGACGGCATTTGTGGAGCGATACCAAGTATGTATCTTGGCCCTGCAACCCTCTTGCAATGGCAACATGGTTTGTTTCTTTTTGGAGGGATCAGGAGAACCATGGGAAGGGGAATTGGGGGACTTGCTGGGGAAAGCGTCGCAGGCATTGCATGGTTGTTGTCTAGTTTTGCGTCTTGTTTATAAGGCACTCGAGTATTGACCTGGCCAATCGCCGAGAAGCCCCTCCTGAGAGCTGCATTGTGACTTCGCGTGTTAACTGGGGCAGAACGAGAGAGGCTAGGTACTGGGGATGGGTAGATTATAAGAAAAGCAGAGGAGTGGCACAGGCTGACTGGGCAGAGGGGAATGGGAAGTCTTACCTGAGCATGGGGATTCTTGCATGGTTGAGAGAGGGGACTGCCAACCATTCAAGGTATGAGCGACATTGGGAAGGGAGAAGGAAGAAGCACAACAGGATAAGGATACTAGCCTCGTCTTCTGACTAGGTTGTCACCCAACTTGTGACCTGCTCCGAGATTAATTGGGCTAGGATAAGGATTAAGCAGAACGTCGGCAATAAGAATCAAAGCCAGAGGTTAACACCTCTTTCTGGTGAACAAGTTTCGAATAGAGTGGAGATGGCTTGGCCAACAAGAGGAAGAGGTCGCAGCAGATGTGGGGGGGATCCTACAAAGGCCAAAGATCCAAGCACTTTGGAACCGCGTAGAGGAACGAAGTCTGGTGAACACCTCATTAGCAAAGCCGTCGCGTCATACTGGGAGGGAACGAATGTTGGCATCCACAATCTGCTGGAAGAATGGGAGGAAGAAATTAAGCAAATCAGTGACACAGAGGAGGAGATAGAGAACTGGAGGACCTTAGTCCCGGATCCTAGGAATACCAGAGGAAGAATAACTCAGTTTAAGCAGAACCTCTTGTTGTCGCACAAAATGTCTAGGCACTACGACAACGGCTCAGATCGAGGGCTGTCACCCTGATCCCCAATCGCTCTGCTTAAGCTATCTCCCTACAATAGGCTAAAGGGGGTAGACCCTATGGAAAAGTGGAATGAAGAAGAACTGGTTGGGAACCAACCAGTTCGGGAGACACAGTGAAGCGATCAAGTACTTGATTAAGATTTAGCAAGACTTATAGGATTTGATTAGATTTTAAACGATTGATACCAGTGCCTTATGGAGTCAACAATCTTGCTAGGGAAATTAAGACCAAGTAATCGATTAGCAATTGTTGTTTAGATGAATGACTATTTTATATGAAATGCAGATCCTAAAACTAATGTGAGATGCAAGAATCTTGGTTAATTTTAGTTAAATGCCTATTTAAATGTGAACCCTTCAATCCTTTCTGTGTTGAGCCTGATTTTGTAGTAATTGGCAGAGAGAATATCAGGAGAAGCACACTAAGGTGTGATTAACTATACCTCTCCTAAAATTCTAACATACTCGGTGCCCCGACGCTGCAGAGAACTGTGGCTCTGACGACTGCAAGGTCACCGTTTTAAGTACTATTAAAACAGGCTTCTCAAAAAAAGATGGATGGAGATCTATCCGTCTATCGACCAAGCTTATGCTTGGAAGTAAATTTTATCTATGCAAGGTTAACTTATATGCAAATGCACCAGAAGATGAGATGAAGTTAGACTCGAGAATGGGAAAACACTTATGCCGCAAAAGCCCTCAATTACCCAAATGAAATGCTCGCCCTTTTTTAGATGAAGACTTAGAAAATAAACTCTTGAAGATACTACAGTTAAAACACCAGCTTATTTCAAATCTTCTTGATACAATTTAGCTCAAATAGAACAAAAACAACTTTGCAATTCGATATCAATGTCAACAAATGCTCAAAAAAAATACTCAGTATATGAAACAAAGGATATGCATTTTATCACAATTCCATGACAGAGTACTTAATTTTCAGAAATTAATTTTAGGACATCAATAATAAAAACTTTATGACAGCAGCAATATGACAATGAAAGCAGTAAGCTATCAATGATATCTTTATGCCAAAAATTTTCCGAAATTTTTCCAAACTTGCCCACAAGAATTATCAAAAACTTTCAGCCTGTTATGATGTGATTTCCGGAATTATATCAGATCTGATATACTTATTATAGCCATCAATTAAAACATGAAATAAGCCTAATTATGAATGCCCAACTCAAGAAATTAATTCCTTAATGCATTAGACAACTTTGGAACTGATTTTAGGCTAACCCACATGAAATTTTTCCACTGTTATATTTCAGACTTCAGAAACAGAATTATTCAGAGATAACAATGACCCAAAATGCAGATCTAGGCCAAATTCTTGATACACATCAAACATAAATGACTTATTAATGTATTTAGCAAATTTTTAGTTAATTTCAAACCAATTAGATGTGTTTTTCACCACTATTAGAAAAGTATATGATTGTTGTAGCAAGCAGTGAGGAAAAAGATGGTTTAGAGATCAAACCCTTAGGCCCTAGGCCTTGAAGATCACTTGCCCAAATTGTTAAAAAAAATTTAATATCTGAAACACAAATTTTTACCAAATTTTCTGCAAAACCCACCAATGATTAGTTTCAGAAAATCAAATATTCAAATTAGAAATGGAGCAAGGGAATCTAGGGCCAATGAGAGCTAGCACTAGGCCCAATAGAACTAGCGTTGGGCTAGGGGAAGGCAAATCTGGGCTTAGGAGCCCCAAAACTTGAAACCCTTGTTCTGAAAAAAATTATTTTGCTTCAAATCTTCAGATTTATTGCAAAATCTTTAATGGCTGGCCTTGTAAAAAGATTTGGGATAAGATATTTCCCTACAAGGCCTAGATCTGTCTCAAAACCCCAGATCTGCTTGAAAAATCTCATATTTGAAGATTCACTTGGTTGATTTCTCAATTCTATTCCTAAAAACAATCTTTGAGCCCAGATCTTACCCTCCAGGGTCTAGATCTAGCTCAGATCTGAAGATTTACTTGGTTGATTTCTCAGATCTATTCCTGCAAACAATCTTTAAGCCCAGATCTTGCCCTCCAAGGTCTAGATCTAGCTCAGATCTAGAGATTTAATTCGCTGATTTCTCAGATCTATTTCTGCAAAAGTGAAAAGAGAAAAACCCAATACCCAATATGTACAAAAATAGAGAAAATCCCGAAAACCCAAGTGTTAAAATTCAAAATTATGTTACAAAATTTTCAAATCTACACAACTAAATAACAGATCTATACAAATAATTTACAGATCTATACAAATAATTTACAGATCTATCAAATCTGAGGAGTATGAGTCCAACTCCGCTCCCAGATCTGATAATCTAAGGCTCTTAATAGCCAAATCTATTAAAATTTCCACAAAATATTTAAAAGATTTTGAAATTTTAGAGAGGTACTAGCCCACAAACACCCTACAGAAAAAAGATTATCGTTAAATAAATCTTAAGGCTTATACGAAGTAGGTTCTTCAGAAAATATGTGTTGAGAGTTTGCTGATCCAACCGAGAACTATCACCAAACACTCAATGAGAACTTAAGAGATCTTTTGCAAACACTAGATCAACCATCAAATCAAGTAGAGAAATAGAACAACAATAAAATTCTGAAGAAATAGAGATACCTGCTACTTCAATCAAAATTAAAAATGTTACCCTAGATCCAACAAACTGAATAAGATACCTGTATTCAGATTATTCTTAGAGAGCTATTGATTGATAGTTTTCGCATAATATTAAGCAGAAATTAAAACAATGTTACCATAAATTCATGAAGAGAAACACTACAGCACGTTGAAACCCCAAAGACTTTTGCATTAATTCAAAAAAAGTATACAAGAGAGCTTGAGAGCTTAGTACACGATCCAGAGATCGGATGAACTGACGGACAAATGACCTTCTATTTAAAGAGAAATCCTCCAACGGCTAGTTCGAGTGATCCTCGTCAAAGCAATCTCGACCGTTGATGAGGATTAAAATTTCATTTAAACTCATCCGTCAAAATTTTAAATTATTGAGGAAATTCAAAATTTTAGTTAATTCAAAAATTAAAATTTTGAATTAATTTCCTCAAAATTTTGACTTTGACTTAACCCCAAGGACCAAAGGTTTAGAATTTAACAAAATAATTAATTTACCGTAGTCGCTGGACCTCTTAAAATTTAATTTTTTAACGACCAACGAATTTTGCCTTTGGAGAATTTAAATTTATCTAGGACCTAGAATTAATCAAATTCCTAGCTTGGGATTTTAATTAATTTTGGTCAGAAAATTTAATTAATTAACCTATGAGGGGATAATTTTTTTTTCCAACCCTCAAGACACTTTACATCATGATTTCACATTTTTTACATCTCAAGGGGGAAACCCCATTTCCAAAAGACCCTCACAGACTACCCAATTTTGCGACACAAATATAATCCAGCAGACCAAACAGTTTATAATAAAATAACCTAACCAAATGGTTAGGATTATTCTCAAATCACTTTTACATAAACTCGATCTAGAACACTAGGACTCCCCTAAGACCCTAGTCACAAAATCCATTCCAGCTTTGAAGTAAGGCTGAAGAAAAACTCTGTCGACCATGAGAGAATGGATCAGTGAGACAAAAACCTCCGAGAATGTAGATCGTCACCAGAAAAGTAGGTTTACCTAGGTAATTACATACACGACATGGATCTGCTGAAATTATTTACATTATACACATGCGGAATGGATTTACATTATAACATGATCCTCAAGCTGACGATGATAGTTGGATGGCAGGAACACATCGATCAGGCGTTATCCCTTTTGAGAAAAAGGGGGTGTATTGCTATGGGTCGTTGACACGTAGTTGTCAACACCTCTATCTCTACTGGCTTATGAAAACCCTGTTGGGTAAGGCCATGGAACAAACATCAGTGGGGATGACTCTGTCCCTCCAAGACATGCCCAATTCCAGTTCCATAAGGAGGACATCTGTCTGGATAGAATTTGTTGACCACTACGTGTCAACTACCCTTAGCAGTACACCCCCTTTTCTTCGGAAAAGGGTAGCGCTTGATTGAAGTGTCCATGCCATTCGACAATCATCGTCGACCTTATCATATTATGTTGTAAACCCAGTCTGCATGTGTGAATTATAAATAATCTTAGCAGAAGTGAGTCATGTATGTAAATTTCCTAGGTGGACCTAATGTTTTAGTGATAATCTATGTTCCGAAAGGTTTTTTGTTTCACCAATCCATGATCGACAGAGTTTTCCTTCAGCTTAACCCCAAAGTCGGAATGAATTTTGTCATTAAAATCTTAGGGGAATCCTAGTGTGTTGATTTGCTAGATTATAGTTGGTAATAGAACTAGGTGATCTATGAGGGTCTATGTCAAATGGGTTTTCCCCCTTGAGATGTAAAAAAGTCGTGATGTAAAGTGTCTTGAGGGTTAGAAAATGTTTTTCCCCTCATAAGTCCTAAGTCCTAGGTCCTAGGTGATTTTTCCAAAGGCTAAGTTCGAGATCCATCCAAAAAATAAAAATTAAAAAAAAAATTAAAGAAAAATTAAAAAAATCAAATAAAGATAAAAATAATAATAAAGTTAAAATAATAATTAAAAAATAAAATATTAAAAAATTAAAATTAAAAAATATTTTTGAAAAAAAAAGCTTAATAAAAAAAAAAAAAAAAAAAATTGAAAATTCATTTTTATGGTCCCATTTTTTCTATAGCCTAAACGCAACTTAAAAGTTTATTTACAAGTTGGCTATATGAAAGTGGTTCCCTGATCAGCATTAAAATTTTATGGTCATTTAAAAGCCATTTAATTTTTCTTGAAATTTAATTGCTGGATCCATTTAAAGGGGTTGTTGGCATTTGTTGAAAATTTACTCGCTTTTTGGGTTATTTGAATGATAAAATGATTGTTCTACATGGTTTATATTTCTGCAATATTCAATAAATAATCGTTTAATCATTTATTTCATAAGGCACTGGTCTATTAACATAATAAAATCAATTAAGTGCTTGTTGCCCCTCGTGTCTCCCAACCCAACTGGTCCCCAGTTGGTCATCCATTATCCCATGGGGTCTTACCCCCTTAGCCGCGGGAGACAGGCTTAAACGGAGAGATCGGGGATCAGGGTGACAGCCCCTGGTCTGAGCGTTGTCGTGATAATCTGTGAGACAACATTTTTTGGCGCCGCTGCAGGGGATACTTTATTCTCAGTGTTTCAACGACTTTTCATCATTCATCGTTCATCTTTTTATCTCTCATTTGAGCTGGCATAGTCAACTTTTTTTTTTTTGGCATCATTTGGATCTTTTCATCGCCTTATCTTCCGTCATATCAGCAGCTACACTTTAGTTCGTTTCTTATTTGGGTGGCGACTCCATTTCTTTTCATTTATTTTTTCCCAGACAAGAAGCCTCCCTCATGTCTGCTTGTTGGTTGCTTTTTGGATCCTAGAATTAGATTCATTGTTCAAGTGGCGACTCCACATCTTTCATCTCTTGATTTTCTTGAGCAGAGATCTCTTTCTATCATCCATTTGGTCCCTCGTTATTCATCATGGATTATTCATTTAAACCATGCCATTTTACTGATAATCTCCATGATTTTCCGGAGGTGGCCATTTCTAAATTACCTGTGTTCTCGGGTGGTGATTCAGTCGCTGTAAAAAGGCATCTAGGCTTGTTTACTCCTATAATGATCATATATTGTAGACCCCCTCAGTATAATCATGAAGATGTCAAAATGTGTCTTTTTGTCTTTTCTTTAGAGGGTGATGCTTTGAATTGATTTAATAATTGTCCTGAAGATTCTTTCACTTCTTTACAAGACATTGTCAATGCTTTTAAAGATAGATATGGTTATCCAGATAGCTCGCCTTGTGCCCCTAAAATTGTGCAACATAATGAAAGTAATCTTATAAAAGGTCCAGTTGTCGATGAAAGATTCCAAAGCAATTCTTCATATCAGAATGTGCAATCCACCTGTACCATTGCAAATCAAATTCATGATAGTGGAAAAGCAGGGACAAATGACAATGAAAAGGAAGATCAAAAGCAAATTATACAAGAACTAATGTTTCTGGTAAAAAATATGGAGATCAATCAAACTAATTACGCCAATGATGTGAGAACTTTATACACCCACCTGGAAAAACGTAATAGGGAGATGGAGATCATGCAAAATCAACATGCTAAGGAAATTGAGGCCATGAAGATTAATAACGACACGGAAATTAGTTTTATGCAAAGCAAGTTATCAGGCTTAGAGGAAAATATGACAACCATGAAAGCTAATCATGATAGGGAAATTAATTCTATGCAAAACAAGTTATTAACTATGAATGAAGAAATGACTATCATGACGTTTGATCATAATAATCAGTTGGCTGCCATGCAAGCAAATCATAAGGAAGAGATAAACTCTATGCAATATTGCTTGATGACCATAAAGGAAAAGAACTATAAAGTAATAAAAGATATGGAAGAAAACCATGCCAGGGAAATTAGTGCTATGAAGGTTGAACACTCTAGTCAGATAGATGCCATTAAAATACAGGTTCAGAAAATTCAACAATGCTCAGAGGATGAAAGAAACCAGGGAACATCAATAAATCAAGAGCCTCCTTATCTGTTGCAACAAGCTCCATCTTATTATGAGGTCCTTTGTTCCATTGAAAAGTGGATAATTGAAGGTGACCTAGATAAAAGACAAATTAATAATCAGGTTCATCCACTAGTCATAGAAGATCAAGTTATAACTCATGGCACCTGTGAGATTGATCCATCATCCTTTACAGGGCAGATGCAGAACGAAGAAAGACATGTCATGCATATCTTACATACTTCATCTGAGAGCTTTGAAGCAGAAAGTTCCACATCATCAGTGATACAGGCTGCCAGGAAGAAAAAGCGAAAAAGAAAGAGAACGAAAAAAAGATTTGATGCATTAGACGGCCGCGAGCAGCTTGATTTTCGGATAGGAAAAAGTCCTACCATATGCAGAATTGGACATGGTACATCTGACAAGCAACCAACAGATTTGCCTAAAAGCAGGCAAATGCTCAGTATACACTATATTAAACACATCTGATGCCATGGGGCATCCTCTATATTTCTAACCTTACTCCTTGTTTTTTCAGCATTTTCATTTCTGTTTTAGGATTAGATTTGCTTTTCTAGATAGTTAATAAATGAAGAGCTTATATCTTTCATGTGCTTAATGTTATATGATGATTTTTTGGATGGACACTACTTATATTTTGTTGTGTGTTGCATGGATGCAGATTCTGGATTCTCACATTCCTACAGTGCAACAACGTGTCCCCAAATGGAGCCAAATGTTGACCACTACGTGTCAACTACCCTTAGCAGTACACCCCCTTTTCTTCGCAAAAGGTTAGCGCTTGATTGACGTGTCCGTGCCATTCGACAATCATCGTCGACCTTATCATATTATGTTGTAAACTCAGTCTGCATGTGTGAACTGTAAATAATCTTAGCAAAGCTGAGTCATGTATGTAAATTGCCTAGGTGGACCTAATGTTTTAGTGATAATCTACGTTCCGGAAGATTTTTTGTCTCACCGATCCATGATCGGCAGAGTTTTCCTTCAGCCTAATCCCAAAGCCGGAATGAATTTTGTCATTAGAATCTTAGGGGAATCCTAGTGTGTTGATCTGCTAGATTATAGTTGGTCGCAGAACTGGGTGATCTATGAGGGTCTATGTCAAATGGGTTTTCCCCCTTGAGATGTAAAAAAGCCGTGATGTAAAGTGTCTTGAGGGTTAGAAAATGTTTTTCCCCTCATAAGTCCTAAGTCCTAGGTCCTAGGTGATTTTTTCAAAGGCTAAGTTCGAGGATCCATCCAAAAATAAAAATTAAGAAAATTAAGAAAATTAAAAAATTAAATAATAGATAAAAATAATTAATAAAAGTTAAAATAATAATTAAAAAATTAAAAAATTAAAAAATAACTAAAAAATTAAAATTAAAAATAAATAAATTAAATAAAAATTTTAAAAAATAATAAAATAATAATAAGTCAAATTTTTGAGTAAATAAATGCAGAATTTTAATTTTTTAATATATTAAAATGCATTTAAAAAATTCAACGGATAAGATTAAAAGAAATCTTGATCCTCATCGACGGTCGAGATTAATTTGACATGGATCACTTGAACTGTTGAGATTTTTTCCTTAAATAGGGTGTTAGGGGTCATTTGAGATCAAATTTGATCCGAGAGTCTGGTGCTAAAGAAAGCTCTCTTGTAGTCAGTTTTTGTGCAATAAAGAAAGACTTTAGGGTTGAAAATCTTGCTGGTGTTACTCTTTTGGAAACGCTGTAAGATTGTTTTATTTTTCTGTATAATCTTATTTTCAGTCATTGATAATAGCTTGATGAAGATTGATTCAGGCACAGGTATCTTCTCTGATCTCTGGGGTTTGAACGATAGTTTAGATTCTGAAATATAATGGCAGGGATCTCCATTTGATCTGGATTTCATTATTGTTTTCTCCCTCTATGTTAATGGTTGATTTTAAGCTGTGCAGGAAATCTTAAGTTTTGAGTTTACTGGGCATTAGGGGAAGTTCTCGGCTGAACCAGCCAACTCCCGGATTGTGTTTTATGAAAGAGCCCAGCTAGTTTTTAATCCTGGGCTTATCATCTGAATTTTTTTTAATGAATGCATGAAGGGTTTTCTGAAGTATCTCACATTAAAATTTAAATTCTAAAAATATTTATGTGGCATAACGAGAAATCTGGCTATTTTAGAGTCTGTAGTTTGTGAATATTGTAATTATTTAGTTAGGGTTTTCAGTTTCGTTTCTTGCACATATTATATTTGGGTGTTCTGTTTTGCCATTACAGGTTGCAAGTTACAGGTCTGAGAAGAAATTTTTGTTTGAAGCCAGATTTAGGCCCTAGAGGGTAAAATCTGGCCTCAGGATCAGTTCTTGCAGGTTTTTTGCTGAAGAAATTCGAGATTCTCCAAGCTATCTGTTTGCTGGGGTTTCATTTAAAATTGCTTTCCAAAAATATCAACCAGCAATCTTGCATTCTAAGGGTTTTAAAATCATTCATTTTCAGATCTAAATTTTTTTTATGAGGGTTTCAAGAAATCTGAAGGAGAACGAGTTAAAAATTTTGTCAAGATTTCTGGAAAATATTTAGAGCTCCTCTCACTCTGTTGCAAATCAAATCCCTGTCTCCTCACAACTCCATTTCCGCATTTATATTTAGCATTACTTCCTGCGAATTCCTTCCACGCTGCTCCAGCTCCTGCAAACAAAACAAAAATTAAAAAAAATAAAAATATTTAAAAATTAAAAAATATTTTGAAAAAGGCTTAACAAAAAAATTGAAAATTCATTTTTGGCGACTTTTGCAGTTTTTTATGGTCCATTTTTCTATAGCTAAACACACTTAAAATGTTTATTTACAAGTTGGCTATATGAAAGTGGTAGCTGGTCAGCATTTAAATTTTATGCTCATTTAAAGCATTTTATTTTTCTTGAAGTTTAATTGCTGGATCATTTAAAGGGGTTGTGCATTTGTTGAAAATCTTACATCACTTGGGTTATTTGATGAAAATGATTGTTCTACATGGTTTATATTTCTGAATATTCAATAAATAATCGTTTAATCATTTATTTCATAAGGCACTGGTCTATTAACTTAATAAAATCAATTAAGTGCTTGTTGCCCCTCGTGTCTCCCAACCCAACTGGTCCCCAGTTGGTCATCCATTATCCCATAGGGTTTACCCCCCTTAGCCGCGGGAGACAGGCTTAAACAGAGAGATAGGGGATCAGGGTGACAGCCCCTGGTGTGAGCGTTGTCGTGACAATCTGTGCGACAACAGAATCCAAAGGCACATCCCATGCATCATTGAATTAACTGAGATACCCAGGGAAACTATCAAGGATCCAGCACCGATGGAATTGGCATCAAAAGAGTAGCATGAATAGTTAGTTAATCTGGTTTCTTTTTGTTTTATGCGGGTAGCATTTACTTTACATTATGCATGCTTATGATAAATAGACATATAGCATCTTGTCATGAAACTAAGACATACTTAGCTTGGTTAAAAAGACTAAAACTTCATTGTTTTTGGATGGCTTCTAACGATGATATGTGGCCAACAGACTTGGTTTCCCATTGGGCAAGTTGAGGCCACCTATTGCATATATCTAGTGTAAATTTTCTGTTTATAAATAGAAAATGAAGGGTCCTGCCAAGCTTAACAAAAAAAATACACTAGTATTTAACAATAAATTTGCAGCAGAATCACAAGTATAAATCAATCATATAACATAATATTGTAAAACCTTCCAATTTATTCTTCACTTCATTTCTCAAAATAAACACGGGATCCCTTATAACGAAAATGGACCACAAAGAATTACAAAATTTTATATAGCAATAGAACCTAGAAAACATCGACCCCTTGAGAAAAAACTCAACCCCCCATAAAACTTGACCCGTTGAAAAATCATAATACGACTTTCATAGCAACCACTCACATGGCCCAAGCGCTAGATTATCCTTTTGATCTTAGGCTAGTCATGAATGATACAACCACCCTGTGCAAGCATCAACTCGTTCTTGCGAAGTCTCGACACTACAAATTTAATGCTCAACAACTAGGTCTCCACAAGTTTCCTTCTCTAGAATTTCTTGCCATAACACTTTGTTCTCCTTAGCCCTGAGCCTCTCACACTTCACTTGACAAAATAACTCTCTCAATGATTTGATGTGTCTTCCTCCTCTTAGTTTTTTTTTTTTAATTTCTCATTAAGCTAAATCCCTAACCCTTTTCTCTAAATTGAGGGATGGCTAGGATTAAATCTTAACCCACTTAAGATCAACAATAGAGATCAAATCTAATTCACGCAAGTGAATAAGTCACTTTTCTTTAGAAATCCTTAGCCCAATCACCAAAATTAACTAATCAATGTGTTTTTATAGAAGTCACTTAATAAATTAAACAAGTACCTAGAGAGGTTTTGGATGACTCTTGCATGCTTGACACTTAGCCTACGCAGAAGTACCTGACCACTTTTATAATTATCAACACTCCCTTCTAGTGAGGAAGGTATTTCGTACCACTAACAGTGTATCTTTGTAGAAAACAAACTTCCCCCTCACCAGAGGCTAGGTGAGAATATTTGCAACCTACTCATCTATGGAGATGTACTAAATCTTCATAGATCCCCTCAAGACCTTGTCTGTAATGAAGTGATATTTGATCTCTATATGCTTGGACTTGTCATGAAACACTATATGTTTCACAAGTTTGGTACAACTATGATTATCACAGTTTATCATAGTGTGAACCAGCTCAAGATCAAATAATCATGTGAGCATATTGTGAAGTGAATGGATTCACAACTCACCACACTCATTTCCATATTCTTTGTCTCTACTGAATTGAGTGCCACAAAAGTATACTTCATGCTAAACAATGAAATTACTACTTATCCCAAGTTGAAACAATATCCTAAGGTACCCTTCCTATCTACTACACTCCCAACCCAATCTGAGTCTGTATAGCCCTGCAACTACACTCCACTGCTCCTGTCATATCTTAGCCCAAACTCCATTGTACCTAGTAAGCACTTGAGCACAAGCTTCACTAGAAGTCAATTCACCCTCCTTGGCTCTACCATAAACTGGCTAAGGGTATTCGTAGCAAAGCATATATATGGCTTATTGTTGACCAGATACATCAAGGAACCAATCAACTTCCTATACAAAGTGTAGTCCACGAAATCTAAATTTGAAGCCTTCAACTTCCTCAAATTGATGATCATAGCCATAGACATAGGCTTGCAATCCACCATCCTGAATATCATCAAAATATCAACAACATTTTTTCCCTATCCTAAGAGAATTCCACCTTTATGCAGCTACACCTCCAATCCCAAAAAGTAGTGAATCACGCCAATGTACTTCATTAATCTAAAGCTAGATCTCACTTGCACATCTCAATGAGCTTCTCTGGAGTCTGACCTTGTGAGAAATAGGTCATCCACATAAGATACCAAGATGAGTGGACCATCACCAACTAGCATGAAAGTATAGGTTGGGATCCATCTCCCTCTTGGTGAAGCTCATGCCCAACAAATACTTGTCACTCCTCAAATACCATGCTCTTGTTGCTTGTTTGAGTCCATATTGTTGGTTGATGTAGATCGGAAAAATGTTCTAGCCTCAGGTGGTGTCAGTGAGAGGATAGGAACACGAGCAGAAAATATCTCCAAGCCCAAGTTATTCTTTTGAATGGAAATGTTTTAATTAAATTAATTAATTAGCTTGTAATTATTTACCTAAGTTTTAACTTTAAGGAAATAGATTAATTAATTAGTAATGATTGAAACATGGTCAATTTTCCTTTAAAGACTTCTAGAAAAGTTTCTAAGCAATCTTCGCCATCAAAAAGATCATTTCAGATCTAGATCTTTGTCATTGATTTCACAATGAGAGATTATAAAGGAAATTTATGGGTAGCCTCGGAGATCAATGATCATTGTAATTGAGATTTGACACCAGCAAGGGTTTTAACAAAAGTTGAAGCAATGAATATTTTCCAGGGTTTTCTTCCATCAGTATTCTTCCAGTTTCCAAGCTCTCGAGGAGGAATTATTCCAAATTTTTTCAACAAACAAGGAAGTTGAGCAATTGAGGCCATGAGGGTTCCAGGAGGGTCGTGTTTTGTTTGAGAGAGGTCAAGATTCCTTGTCGAGGTTGTATTTGTTGTAATGACCCACCTACAATTACAAACAAAATGTGAATATTAGCATGCATATGGGGCATCCATATGATAGCTACATATGCATGAACCACATGTATTACACTAGTATACATACTAGCTAATATTGAAAAATGTTTAAGTTTAGGTTAATGAATCATTTATCGAAGTAAATTCCTAACTCACTAGAATATAATAAATATATTGAGTGGGGTTCTTGATATGTGTACCACCTTTATATACCTATATATATAATGGAGATAATGAATTATAAATTAATTTTATTTAAATAATATTTATTAATTTATAATTTATTTAATTAAAATAAATAAAATCATTTATTTAGATGTTAAAATAAATTGATTAGTTTAAATCTATAAATAAAGCAAGCTGATTAAATTAAAAAAGGATAATATGTTATTAACACCTAAACTAAATAAAATATTCCAAAACTTTATTTCAACTACGAATATCATTTCAAATATGGATATGACCATGTAGAAATTCTCATTGTAGATTAACCTGATTATGCAATGTACTAAAGCAAAATACTTAATCTACTTCTACAATCAAACTTGTGGAAGCTTAATCGATTTTGAGCAAGAACAAACAGAACACATATAACAGAGAAGAAGAACCAATCACACATGAAACCCAGAAGAATACTCTGGGGAAAGCCTCAGCTAAAAACCCCGTTGTCTGTATTATCATACAAGTGGAAATATCTCAGGATTACACAAAGTTTTAGCTCTCACAGCAATTCAGCTCTCAGTACAATCCCTCACTACTGCTCATAGACAGAATTGACAACACATATGCCTTTCCCTCTATCCTCCAAGCCTCCTATTTCCTTGCGCAGTTTTCCTTGGGTGCTCTAGCTGTAACCTTGTGTGACACTGATCTCACACACTGCTCCAACACACTGTAAAATTGTGCAAATCTCAAGGAATAAATTCCTTCTGCATGCAAGATATTTTCTTATGCAAGAGATTTTCTTATAGGAAAATTCTTGCAACTGATAGTAAATTGTCCCTACCTTTAATCTCAACTGGGTCTTTGTCTGAACTGACATGCATGAGTTATTTATGAGAGAATATTCAGTTATCTGGAGTACACTAGTTTCATGTATGCATACATTAACTGATGAACTCATAATTAGTTCCTCAAATTGTTTAGAACTAATTTAACTGGACTTAACTCAATTAACTGAGCTAACTAATTACAACTCATCCTTATCTCCTTAATTAAGGGATAACTTCCTCAATCAAAGGGATAACTGTTGCATGACTTCACAAAGACTTCATGTTTGAATTTCTCCAACTAATTAATCCACGATGAATGAATTAATTATTTTTCAAACAGCTGGTGAGACTAAATTCGAATTTTAAATTTCAATTTTAATTCAAGGACAAATCAAAATAGGAATATTCTGAAATGTTATTTTTAGCATTTCTTGTTGCTATTTTCAACACTCCCTCTCAACAAGAAAGGGATTATTTGCCACCTCGATCTTGTCTCTATGGAACTCGAATTTACACTTTGACAATGCCTTAGTCAAAATGTCAGCATCTTGCTCCTCGGTTGAAATATACTGCAACAACATGATTCTCCTCGCCACACAGTATCTGAGATGATGATACCAAATGTCGATGTGCTTGGACCTGTCATGAAATACTGGATTCTCAAAGAGTTTGATACAACTCTAATTATCACAATAGATCACAGTTGGATCCATCCTCTGATCAAACAAACCCACTAGAATTTTCCGCATCCAAATAGCCTCACATGTTGCCTGAATTGTAGCCATGTATTTAGCCTATGCTGAGCTGAGTGCAACTGACCTCTCTTTCCTGCTGTACCAAGAAACTGTAGCTGACCCAAGGTTGAAAATTCCTCCTGATGTGCTCTTTCGATCTAATGGACTCCCTGCCAAATCTGCATCTGTGAAGCCCTGTAGCTTCACTCCCTCTGTCCATCTGTACCATAATCCATACAGAGATGTGCCTCTGAGGTATCTTGAAACATGCTTAGCTAAAACAGCTTGGTAGGCTGAACCATAGCTTGACTCGGTTCACCGCATAGCACAAATTTGGTTGTGTTCACTAAGTACATCAGTGAACCCACAAGTTGCCGATACACAATAGCTTCTACTACTTCTCCTGAAGTAGCATCCTCCTTCCTCCAATTACCTGCTAGAGTCTGCATGGGCTTACACTTCTCCATGTGGAATCTCCTGAGTATCTCACTAGCATACTTGCCTTGAAACACAAACAACTCCCCATCCTTCTGCCACATTTCCATGCCAAGGAAGTAGTGCATGAGACCCCTGTCTTTCATCTCGAATTCTCTTGCAAGGTCCTCCTTGCAAGACATGATCAACTGATCATCACCTGTCAATATCAGATCATCAACATAAAGAACAATGATCAACTGCTTACCTTCTACCATGATGTGGTATAGGTTAGCATCCACTTCACTCTTTATGAAGCCCAACCCGGTGAAGTAGTTGTCACTCCTGGTGTACCAAGCACGAGGTGCTTGCTTTAGCCCGTACAAAGCTCTCTTGAGTCGGCACACATGCGACTCACAATCAAAGGTCTCAAAACCTTTCGGTTGTTCTATGTACACCTTTTCCTCAATCTTGCCATTGAGGAATGCAGTCTTCACATCCATCTGATGGATCTTCCAACCCATCTGCGCTGATAGTGCCAACATCCATCTGATAGATGAGTACCTTGCTACAGGAGGAAAAGTCTCATCATAGTCAATCCCCTCAACCTATGAAAAACCATGGGCAACAAACCTTGCCTTATGTTTCTCCACACTACCATCAACAGCTTGCTTTACCTTGTAAAGCCAACGGAAACTCACAACTGACTTGTTCTCCGGTCTTGGAACCACATCCCAAACATTGTTTCGAACTATGGAGTCATACTCCTCCACCATAGCATCAACCCAAATCGGCTGCTACGCTACTTCCTTAAAGGAAGATGGCTCGGTCTGAACACATTCTCCAACAAGGGCCATGTACCCAGTGTGCCTATCAGGTGACCTCCTTTGTCTGCGCTGAGAAGATGGTTCTCCCACATTCTCTCTCGCATCGGACAACAATCTGTTAGCTTCTCTCGTGCGCTTCCGCCCATCTCTGGAAGACTTTGCTTGAGTGGATGTCTCCACTCCTGGAACCTTTGCATGTGGCTGCTCCGCATCAGTATGAGGCTCCTCCTTAGGAACAAAATGTTCATCCACAGCCTGTAGTTGGAGCTCCCTCTCAAGGGAAACTCGCATGGCCTTCTGCTCATCAAACTTAAGATCTCTACGAACCACTATCCTCCGACTGGTAGGCAAATACACCCAATAGTTGTGGAGTGTATCAGTGTACCCCACAAGTATCCCCAACTCTGCTGTCGGCTCAAGTTTCTTCCGGGCATTCTTGGTCACATGGCAATATACCGATGAGCCAAAGATCCTGAAGTGACCCACATCTGGTCTCTTCCCGGAGAAAGCTTCCTCTGGTGTCTTCATCCCAAGTATGCAATGTGGGCTTCTATTTTGCAAATAGACCGCTGTGTTGCATGCCTAAGCCCACAAATGAAGTGGTAGGCCTTGGTCATGCAACATCGCCCGAGATGCTACCACAATCGTTTTGTTCTTCCTCTCGGCCACCCCATTCTGTTGTGGGCTATGAGGTGTCGTTAACTCCCATTTAATTCCTTTTGCAGCACAGAAGTCCTTAAACTCTTGAGAGACATACTCTCCACCGTTGTCGATTCTCAAGGCCCTGATCTTCTTCCCTGATTCTTTCTCAACCAAAGCTTTGAACTCACAAAACTTTGAGAAGGTTTGATCCTTCTTCTGCATAAAAAAGATCCAGCATTTACGAGAAAAATCATCAATGAAAATCACATAATACCTTTGTTTCGCGGTGGAGGCTGTCGAGAATGGTCCACACACATCTGTATGAACTCGCTCCAAGATTGCTTCAGCTCGACTGTCTCGATCATGAAAGGAAGACTTGGTGTACGTTCCCAAGGTACAACCTTTGCATGTGTCTACTTGCTCAAGTTTACCTTTGGGAAGTCCAGTAGAAATCTGATGCATTATCTTCAAGGCCCCATGATGCAAGTGGCCCAACCGCCTATGCCATAACTCGCCAATATCTTGGCTTTACACCAATTATGCTTTCAAACTCAATGCAACACAGTCATCTACCTCCAGCTTGTAGAGATTCTTCACTCGAATCCCAATCCTCTTGGTCTGACCCGTGGGTATGTGTCTCAGGAACACCTTTCCTTTACTGAAGACTACATCATAGCCTTTGCCTTCTAACATCGCGACCGATACCAAGTTCTTTTTCAGTCCAAGCACATACTTTACATCAGTCACGGTGAGAGGAGCTCCATGCTCCCTTTGAAAAACAATCGTACTTTCACCTGAAACACTGTACTTAATCATACTTTCACCTGAAACACTGTACTTTCCATTATCGCCCATCTCTATGCGCATCTTGAGGCCTTTCTCCTCCAATGTACTGAATAAACTTTTATCGTCGGTCATGTGGAATGAGGCTCCACTATCCAAATACCAAACACAACCCACCATCGATGAAACCATACATGCGATGAGAGTAAAATCCAATTCAACTTGAGAGGCCAATGCCTCACCTTCTGATCCTTTTGAGGATCCCTTCTTGGATTTCTTCAATGGGCAATGAGTTGCATAATGGCCCACCTCATGACAATTAAAGCATCTCACTTTAAATTTGTCAATCTTCTTCCCTCCATGGGAAGAACTCGATTTGGAATGTGAAGACTTCCCTTTCCCTTTCCTTGCCTTACTTGCTAAGGCTAGATTTTCTTCATCGTCATGCTTAGATGAAGAACCATCTTTGGTGCTTCTCCTGATCTCCTCCTGCATCAGATCCAACCACAGTCGTTCCCAATCCGGCAATTTCTCTCTTCCATTCACTGAGGCCTGGTAGCTATTCCAGCTCTTTGGAAGACCGAGGAGAGCAAGGCTCACCATATCATCATTGGCTGTCGTTATTCCTACACTACCAAGCTCATCTCTGCAAGTGGTGAGCTTGTTCAAATATGTAGAAATAGTGTCGCCCTTTTCACACTTGATTTTTCCGAAGCTTGTCCTTGAGCGCCAGCTTCCCTTGGTCGCTATTGTTCTGATATAGGTCCTTCAATGTCTTCCACATTGAAAACAGAGTCTCCTTCCCATGGAGACTCGAGACAATATGGTCTCAAACTCCCTCCAGAAGAATCCTCCTCGCCTTCGCCACACACTTCTTCCATTCAGCCAATTCTTGTGCATTAGCTGCAGCTGGCTTGGGGATTTCTTGATCAATGAAATCCTTCAAACCATTGTCTTTTAATACCGTTGCCATGCGATCCTTCCATTCTATGTAATTTGAGCTGCCATCAAGAGCATACTCGAGTCTCAAGCCATTGAACACCATTGGTGAACTTTGAGGTGTGATAAGAAATCGATTTTGTACCTGCAATCAAGAACTTCAAACTTCAAATCTTCCCTTCTCAGTTATGTTGTTCACAGCTCTGATCACCTTTGCTCTGATACCATATAGAAATTCTCACTGTAGATTAACCTGATTATGCAATGTACTAAAGCAAAATACTTAATCTACTTCTACAATCAAACTTGTGAAAGCTTAATCGATTTTAAGCAAGATCAAACAGAACACATATAACAAAGAAGAAGAATCAATCGCACATGAAACACAGAAGAATACTCTGGGGAAAGCCTCAGCTAAAAACCCCGTTGTTTGTATTATCATACAAGTGGAAATATCTCAGGATTACACAAAGCTTTAGCTCTCATAGCTATCCAGCTCTCGGTACAATCCCTCACTACTACTCATAGACAGAATTGACAACACATATGCCTTTCCCTCTATCCTCCAAGCCTCCTATTTCCTTGCGCAGTTTTCCCTGGGCGCTCCAGCTATAACCTTGTGTGACACTGATGTCACACACTGCTCCAACACAGTGTAAAACTGCGCAAATCTCAAGGAATAAATTCCTTCTGCATGCAAGAGATTTTCTCATAGGAAAATTCTTGCAACTGATAGTACATTGTCCTTGCTTTTGATCTCAACTGGGTCTTTCTCTGAACTGACATGCATGAGTTATTTTTGAGAGAATATTCAGTTATCTGGAGTACACTAGTTTCATGCATGCATGCATTAACTGACTGAACTCACAATTAGTTCCTCAAACTGTTTGGAACTAATTTAACTAGACTTAACTCAGTTAACTGAGCTAACTAATTACAACTCAAATACAACTCATCCTTATCTCCTTAATTAAGGGATAACTTCCTCAATCAAAGGGATAACTGTTGCATGACTTCAGAAAGACTTCATGTTTGAATTTCTCCAACTAATTAATCCAAGATGAATTAATTAATTATTTTTCAAATAGCAGATGAGACTAAATTCGAATTTTAATTCTCAATTTCAATTCAAAGACAAATCAAAATTGGAATATTCTTGAATGCTATTTTTAACATTTCTATTTTTGGCATTTGTTGTTGCTATTTTCAATAGACCGTCTCTCTTTTATCCAAAAGAGAAGGAAAGGTCGGGAAGGTAGGAGGGTGACAACAAATGGAATCGGGAGGCGGTGGACGAAAGGGGACTAACAGCAACGAGGTTAAGAGACGATGGGTTTAAGGATATAAGGGAGTCGAGGAGAACATAACAGGGGAGTTTTTTTTGGAGTTTAAGAGAATAGTGTGAAACTAGAGGAATGAGCCAGAGATCTAGAAAATTTGTAAAATTGAGCCTTTATTCTTGGATTTTTGGGCACAGGGGTAGAAGACTTTGATTTTGAATTCCTCTAGATCTGGGAAACAAAGAGGTTGAACCTAGATTGGTAGGGTGGATTCGGTCAGTTTGCTAACATCAGCGGATTAGGAGCAACAACAGCCAAAATTATCCAAACAGAATATCCAAGTACTCATTTAAATTTTGATTTCAATTCAATTTCTGATTTAATTCTAAAATTTAGGGTACACATTTTTTTCTCTGGTTAATTTGTTAAAATGGCTTTCACATTTTCCAAGAGGAGGTTGTACGCAATTACCAGAGGGTCATACGAGTTGCTAGGAGGGCCAAGAAGTTGATTCCATCCAATCCATAAGTATCAGAGGGTCCAAGAGCCACATGTGTGGAGCTGTATAGGCAATATTTTCCAGTTTGAGGCTGTGTCGGGTTGCAGAGGGAGGTCGTGAGCCTTCCAAGGGTTAGATTGACTTGTGAAGGTGAAGAAATATTTTACCAGAGCTTTGCAAGCATTTGGCAAGCAATATTGTAATATTTATCAATTGAAGAATTTGTTGAAGATAATAATAAAACCCTCAAATTTGAAGAACTAGTTTTCCCTTCGAGGTTTCTCCAGGCACATTCTTGTCCAGGATTTTTGTGTCCACTTTGTCATTGGTTTTCTATTAGAGATTTCGCAGTTTATTTCAGTGAATATTGCAAACGTGTTTATTCAGTGTTTGCAGTGGAATAATTTTGCTTAGAATTAAATACACTTGATAATTATCAGTTGATTGCAATAAGCAATATTTTTATTGATTTTTCACATGGTATCAGAGCATATCTAAAGCGTCGAGGTTTACTGAAGTAGATCAGTGCAGGGGTTTGGAAGAGGAAACTAAGGGTTTACTAACCAAATTGATTTCTTCATTTTGTTCCAGATTTACTTGGAGGAATTTTACCACTGTTATTTTTCTGCAAGAGAGGCTGGGATTTTCAGTCAAGACATGAGGGTTTTTGGAGGGTCGTGTTGCTTATATCTAGCCGCACATGTGGCATGTTGAGATTGTGGTGAGATTGAGTCTCTTTTATGAGGCCAAACTTCCAAAGGCAAGGCTATGAGGCCAATTTGCTAGCCAAAGGCTACACTTCTAGCTTGTATTGTTTTCTAGTAAAGCAAAAAATTCTTAGAGAAGACGAGATCACTTTCAAAGGGAGACTGTGAGGCTTTCCAGCTACTTTTGTCAACTAGTAGAAGAGCTTTATTTTTTATTTTCTCTCCAGGGCTTTCTGCAATGGCTTCAACAAGATTGAGGGATCATGATAGGTTGGATAAAGGAGATGACAATGAGAATGTTGCTCTTGAGCAAGGGCAAAGCGAAGAAGGGATCCAATAAAGGGTCCAACTCCAAGGAGGAAAAGAAGGACATGTCAAAGATCAAGTGTTATGGTTGTCACGAGTTTTGCCATTAGTGCAACAACTACTCTGAAAAGAACAAAGATGACAAGGGTGAAAAGCAGATAGTGCCAGCCACAAATGAGCTTTTTATACAGATGGAGGATGAGTTTGCAGTCATTTCTTGCAACAACAATCCATGAGTGATGTGGCATAATGGAATGGGCCATGGGGTACTCAAGGTAACAAGTGTCCTAGATGTGATCACAGGGCATGATGGTGTACAATGTAGAGTACTTTACTCACTAAGAGGGAGCGTTGGTTGATGTAGCTCGAACAAAAATTCTAGCCTCAGGTGGTGGCAGTGAAGCTAGGAACACAAGAGAAAAAAACATATCCAAGCCCAAGTTATTCTTCTGAAAGGAAATGTCTTAATTAAATTAATTAATTAGTTTTTGATTATTTTTCTAAGTTTTTAACTTAGGGAAGTAGATTAATTAATTAGTAATAATTGGGACATGGTTGATTTTCCTCCAGAGACATCTAGAAAAATTTCTAAGCGATCTTAGCTATTGATTAGATCATTTCATATCTAGATCTTGGTCATTGATTTCTCAATAAGAGATTATAAAGGAAATTGATTGGCAGCCCTGGAGATCAATGATCATTGTGATCGATATTTGACACCAACGAAGGTTTTAGCGGCAATTGAAATAGTGAATATTTTCTAGGGTTTTCTTTCATCAATATTCTTCTAGTTTCTAAGATTCGGAGGAGGAATTCTTCCAAATGGTTTCTGCATACAGGGAAGCTGGGTCATTGAGACCATAAGGGTTATCGAAGGGTTGTGTTTTCTCTAAGAGATGCCAAGATTCCTTGTGGAGATCGTATTTTCTAGGAGAATGTTGTACAATATCCCCAGGACGGTTGTACGAGTTGCCAAAAGAACCGAGAGGTTGATTCCATCCACATCATGGGCATCAAGGGGTCCAACAGTGGAACGTGTGGAGCTGTATAAGCCATATTTGCTAGTGTGAGGCTGTGTCGGGTTGCAGAGGGAAGCTGTGAGCCTTTCAAGTGTTAGATCAACTTGTGGAGGTGAATAAATATTTTACTGGAGCTTTGCCTTGGCAAGTAGTGTTGTAATATTTATGAATTACAAAATGTGTTGAAGATGATCATAAAACCCTCAAATCTGAAGAACGAGTTTTCTCTTCAGGGATTTTCCAGGGACATTTTTGTCCAAAAATATTGTGTCAATTTTGTGATTGACTGTCTATCATAGTTTCCAGAGTTTATTTTGGTGAATTTCAAATTGTGCTTTTATTCAATGTTTGCAGTAAATAATTTTGCTTAGAATTAAATACATTGGATAATTATCGATTGATAGCAATAAGCGATATTTTTATTGATTTTTCACACATACAATGCCTTCTTCAATTTGCATACATGAAAATCTCTGTGATGCACCTCAAAGCCTCGAGGCTTCTCCCTGTACACCTCCTCCACAATCCTCCATTCAGGAAGGTTGTTTTCACATCCATCTGATGTATCCTCCACCCCATCTCTAATGAAAAAAATATAATAGCCTTGATAGAAGTATACTTAGCAACTGAAGAAAATGTCTCCTCATAGTCCACTCCTTCCTTTTGGGAGAATCCTCTCACCACGAACCTTGCTCTGTATTTTTCAATACTACCATCTACAACATGTTTGATCTTTTAGATCCATCAAGCGCTGACCATAAATTTTCCTTCTAGCCTCTACAAAATGTCCCACACATCATTCTTCATGATGGATGCATACTCCATAATGGCATCCCTCCAAACCTACCATCATGTTGCCTCCTCAAAACTAGTAGGCTCATAATATTGGCATGTAGATTTTCACAGTTCATAACTTGATGATGATGAGGATTAATGGATAATTGTGTGTTCTGATTGAAATGCCTAACGTTTCGGTTAACATTTCACCCATATCCAGGTGCAGAAAAATTAACATGATGCGAAGAGTGCCAAACTATGAATAAATAGAGCTAGAATATGACCGTTAGAGATAGTGAAAAGAATGTGAACGGTGATGAAAAGAATTTTATTATTAATTATTGAACATTTGGGGAAAAATTAAATTAATTTAAAGAACTATAAATGAAATTAAGTTATAATAAATTTATTTTGTTAAATTGCTATTAATGTTAAAGGAAAATTATTTTCATTTAGAATCGAAAATAAGATTTATAATTTAGTATTAAATAATATTAATTTAGTATTAAGTAGATTTAGATCAATAGATTGGAATAAAGGGTTCAAATAATATAAGAGGAAAAAAAGAATTTAGGTTGAATTAAGTATAAATTATAAATTATAATAAATTAGAATTGTACAAATTGAAATTAATCACAAAAATTAGGGTTGAGTATGGATATTGGACTAGAATTAGTGAATTAGTTAGTGATTAGATTGAAGGTATTAATACTATTAAAAATTGAAATTACAAACATCATTAGACTAAAAATTAATTAAGAAAATAGAAATAAGAAATTATAGTATTAAATTAGGATTAAAAAGAGAATAAAGAGACATTTGAACAAGATTAGATTGGAGATTATAGGAAAAGGATAAAAATGAAGGATGTAAATTATTTCCATCACCGTTCACATTCTTTTCACTATCTCTAACAGTCATGTTCTAGCTCTAATAGTCATATTCTAGCTCTATTTATTCATGGTTTGGCACTCTTCACATTTGTTGGGCGCAGGATCCCCCAAGGGAAGTTTTGGGGCTTAGAGCCCAGATTTTAGTCCAATTTTGTAATACCGATGTAAAAACTCTGCATTTTGTGGGCGCGAAGCGCGTAGTTTGTTAAAGAGTCATAGGGTTGTTTGCCCTTATTTTGTTATTGTAATGTCGGTTGTAGAAGATCTACCCATGGTCCGCAGGCTATGGGATTGTTTAAATAGAGCAAAGCTCTAAGTAGTTAAGGCAGTGAATGTAGACACAAGATGAACATATGATGTATGCGAAATAGATCTAAAGTGAAAAGTCTAGTTTTGGGTCGTAGCGTAGGTAGAGACTCTACAGCTGAGTGCGCAGAGCGAGTCAAGTCTGTAATCTATTGAAGTATTAATAAAGAGAAGTTTCTATCAATTCTGCGTCTTTATTTGCTATTTTATGCAGCTGTTATATTGGGTATGAATTTCACTTCTCATGCTTATATAATGCACAAATGTGTATAATTGTGTTGATTAAGTGAATGCAAGTTGGAATATCTGTTTACAGGAAGATAATTAAGATATGTCAACAAGATAAGTAAGATATTCATTCTAGGTTGGGAAATAGCGCAGTTCATTGCCATAGCAGCGCAAAAGGACTTCAGCGCCTGGTTAGGGTTGCGCAAAGGTCGATTGTAACAGATCGTGAAGGTATTGTAGGTCAGATCAGAGTGCGAAGCAACCTGCGCGAAGGCAGACATATCTGGACTAAACCGACATCACAGCCATCTCAAGGGTGCAGAAACTTGATTCCAGCATCCCCCCATACTGCTTCGAGTGAGACTTCAGTCTGTGCTCCACGGGTTGATGCCGAAAGGGCCAGTAGTGTAGGGATTTGTTTGGCTAGATAACTCTGAACCTAGGTCAGGCCCCCATAAGCCAACAAATGGTTCCGTCGCTGGGACTGGAATCTACATGAGAGATGTGTAATGTCGTATCATTGGAATCCAACTAAGAAAGAAATCGAAGGCTGGTTGGACAGAAGAATTCACGAGTTCGCAGCGCAGGAGAACAGAAACCCGTGACTGTCAAAAGAAGAGTGGCTAGACAGCTATCTGTATACGAAGATCCACAAAAACTTTTTCGCGTCCTTCCCTATTGAGCTATACGAGTGGATCGCGAAGCTAATAGATAGCCAAGGAAGGTGGAAACTTGATAGTCCTATTGTGTGGACCCTAGAGCTAGTGCGAAGGTTAAAAGCATCAGAGGATAAGATCGCGTGCGCTATCGATCATTGGGTATTTCATATTATAGGATGATTTGTTACTGAGTTCGCGGTTGACACCTCAGTCAGCTATAGTGAGGCAGAGCGACGCTTTCTCAAAGGACCGCGAGGTAAGTACGTAAAGTCTTTGAATACTTGGATTAAAATGCTATTGTGCAAAAAGCGGATTATGCAGTTACCGTGATGTTCGAAGCTACACGAAACGGAAAGGTTTACAGGAACGAAAGAAATAAGAGTCCAGAAAATAGCCCCTTGATTTCACCTCTGCGAAGGGACGAGGAAGATCTTGCGAAAGTCTCTTCGCAAAGTGCTAGCCATTTGATAAGACAAAGAATTCTATGAATACCACCTCCGCCCACACCACCTCCAGCTTCACCACCATCACGTCCATCTTCACCTATACCCACTCCACCACCACTGCGATTCAGTATGGCAAACATAGTGAAGCTACCTATGTTCAAAGGTTTGGGAAATGAGGACCCGGACCAATTCTAGTTCGTTGTAAGAGCTGTATGGGAAGCGCAAGGTGTTACAGATGACCATATTAAGAAAGCGACACTTGTTAGCTCTCTGCAGAATCGCGTGCTAACCTGGTATATTAAGTACTCCAATGATAACCCAAATGCGAGAGTCACGGATATCCAAATAGCGCTAAATAGAGAATTTAGCATGCCTAAATCTGAAGCGTAGTCGATTGTGGGATTTAAAGAGATCACAATGCTACCATGTGAGACACCTTGGGAACTAGATCAAAGTCTGAAATGTACGATCCGCGAAGCCAGTATGAATCTGACAGATGGACAGCATCGCGAATGGTTTGTAGCTTTGCTACTACCATATTTAAGGAGTACCCTATCGCCGCAGAATATAACAACTCAAGTAGAGGCCTTAGAGATTGCTATGAAGCTACATGACACCCTGATGCAGTATCCTAACCTAGGAGTTCAGCAGATCCACGCACAGCTGAAGAATATGTGCCTTGAGATGCAGAGTCTGAAACAGGATAGAATGGTTCGACGGTCGACCAAAAGTGCACGAAGAAGTACGGTGTGTGAAATGCAAGGATCAGGGTCATGACAAAGACCACTGCCCGGTTTTTCCAAATTACCTCACAGCAGGAGGACCGATGCCTTTAACACTGGAAGCTCAAGCAGGACCTAGCGCGACACCTAGTTTGTGGTGCGTGATCTATCAAATAGCTAGAAAACATGCCACAGAAAACTGCCACTTGTTACATAAGTATACGCAAAAGTTGCAGCAGTTGTTCTGCAACTTTTGTAGGTAAATGGGACATGACGAGCGTACTTGCAGAAGCTATGAGTTGATGATGGATAGAACCCCCACCTACAGAGTTCAGGCTGAAACGCAGCCCCTTGACCAGAATGTAGGCATGGCGCGAACAAGATTTCAGGGGCGCGGACAAGGCCGAGGCGGAGGACGACCTAGAAGAGGTCGCAAACAGTTGATTTGCTACAATTGTGGAGGGCTAGGACACTATGTTCGCGATTGCACGAATCCAACGCGCTTGTCGTGCAAGTACTGCACGCTGTTTGACCATGAGACAAAAGATTGTCCTATGTTGATAGCTAGGATACGTGACAAAGGAGCGTTACCGCCTCCCCCGACTCAGAACTTGCAGATGATGAGGTCTGAACCACACGAGGAAGATCCAAACGTGAACATTGTGCTCCGAAGTGGAATCACGACGGGAGATGACAAAGGAAAGCAGCCAGAAGATAGTACATGGGTTCACAAAGCTGCGGCGAAAGAGGCTGAGTTTGATTTGGAGTGCGCTCTGGAAACCTTCATGGAAGCTAAGAAGAGCTTCGGTGATGCCTCCACTTCAAGAAAAAAAGATAAACTGGAGCCGGAAATGTACCCATCTATGCTCACAACGTTCTTGGAAACCTGTATGAAGTTACTGCGCAACAGTAAGGCAGTGAAAGGGTTGCAGGAACTCATTAATAGACGTGTTGGGACCGTGCCAGGAGAACCACACGTAGTTCGGAAGATCGGAAAACATAAAATGAGGACAAGACGAGAAATGAGACTTGCCGCGCAGATCGGAGAGTATGAGATGGTTCAAGTCATCCTGGATTTGGGATCAGGCGCCAATGTTCTACCAAAACAGACATGGGAGCGAATGGGAAGACTTGTGCTGCAATGGTCTCCAATTCAGCTAAGGATGGCAAATCAACAGAATATCATACTGATGGGGCGATTGTAAGGAATAACTGCGTATATTGATGATAGCAATCCCTACTCCGCGCTCTTGGGAATTGATTGGGCTACTGACATGAACGGGGTAATTAATCTGAAGAAGCGCAAAATGATCTTTGAGAAGAAATCACTGTGTGTAATTGTACCTCTGGACCCTGCTGAAGGATCAGGTTATACGGAACCAATCCGCGATTCTGAAAGTGATGATGATTTGGATTGTATCTATAAGTTAATAGTGCGAGACCAAGACTAGGTAAATCCCATCGCGAATGGGCGGATTACATGGGAGCGCGAGAGCTCCCGCACTTTGGATTCTGATGAAGAGATAGAACGATGGCGAAATCAGTTACATGAAGTAACTACGCTGAATTGCAATATGATGACCAGATCGTTGCACTGCGTATCGATAGAAGTAAGAGATCTGCCTACTTATAATGGTCTGAATGAGGTTGATACCTTCTTGGATGCATTTGAAAGGGAGGTGCCAGAAAAGCAACGCTTCCAGGCCTTGGACTGGGTACTGCGTGCTACGCCTGCGAGATGGTGGGGTACGCACAAGGGAAGCTTTGACGATTAGCACGAATGTAGGAGAATGATGCAAGTACGATTTGGGAAGCCTAAGGTGTGATTGACAGACAAGTACAACGGACAGGATGATCCGCCTGCCCATCTAACCAAGTGGACACAGGCCTATGGAGAAGAACCTCAACCTGCGTAGAGGCGCATGTACTCCGCGTTAAAATACATGAACAATAAGCATGTGTTGGGGGCGAACTTGCAAATGGCTCTTAATGTTGGGAAGACATTATGCAGGAAGAGCAATTGCGCAGAAGCTTTCAACAAAGTACTAGAGACCCAACTGACCAAGGTATGGAATGCGCAGCGAAGTGATTGGGACCTGCGCATACCTACAGTGTTATGGGCTTATCGAACGACATGCAAGAAACTGACAGGACGGACACCTTTTAGGCTTGTCTATGGAGTGGAAGCCATATGCCTATGGAATACATCGTGCCTAGTCTGCGCATAGTAGCACTCACAAGTATGATGAATTGCGGAGCCCTAGAGGAGAGGCTCGCACAGCTGGATGAGCTTGAAAAAGAACGATTTTTGGCTGGATTTCACCAACAGGTACAAAAGCAGAGTGAAAAGGCATGGCACAATCGACATGTTAAATTGCACCTCTAAGGTGAATGATTTGGTGCTGTTGTATAATAGTAAATATGATAAATTCCCTCGAAAACTTAGAAAGCATTAGTTGGGGTCGTATGTTATTAAGGAGATTACCGACGGTGGCGTGGTACAGTTGGTAAAGTTAAATGGAGAACCCTTCCCAGGAAAAGTGAATGGCAATCGTTTGAAGCCATACACAGGTGGCCCGACCATCTGACTAGCCAACAGAAGCAGTCTTAGCGCTCTAGGTAGCTGAAAGGAAGTGCAGGACTATAAAATACTCTACCAGGGACCTACGCAATGTCAGGACTACGCGCAGTAGCGAAGTATCACAAGGTCCGCGATAACGTGAGGGTAGCTGCACCACTACGCGGGTCGGCCAGAAAGTGACTATTAAAGTCACTATTCACGATGTGATGCTTGGTTTGAGACCAAATGGAGCGATGAGTTCCTTGCAAGCTACCGCGAGGCCTAGGAGGAGGGAAAAACATTTGATTATGCATGGCTCCTGTTGTCGATAGTACTAGTGGCATGGGAGTTGCCTGAAGATAACCAGTTCCTGTTGATCGCACAGATTCCAGAGGCAGCAAAGTACACTTCACTATGGCCAACTCGGGACACACAGAGAATAAGGGAGAGCAAGATCTTTTGGGTGCTCATGGAGATGAACATCAGGATGGGGATAAATTGCAAGCCGCAGTTATCGCCCACTGTCTACAACAATCTACAGAGCTTCGCAGAGTTCAAAGTAGACTTCCACCATGTCTTCATCAGGGCGCGAAAGGACCCCACGAAGACATGGCATGAGTTACCATACTTGGCGACCAACGATGTAATTTTCATGGTCCTTGAGTCTTGGCCGCCGGAGTGGCGCACTCCAACTGGCTCCGCGGTGGAAGCAAAGGAGTCCGCCATGCAACGGAAGAAGGAAGAGATGAAACTGCGGATGGTGCAACTGGTGGAAAAGCGCAGGAACGAAGAAGCAACAGCTAAGGAACAGACGACGTGCGACACTGCGAAGTTGGCCGAGGAGCAGCAAAAGAAGAGTGTGAAGGACAAAAGTTGCATCGCCCAAGCTAGAGACCGATACAGAACAAGGTGGTGCGGACCCACAGACAACGTCCACCCAGCTAAAGCGTCCGTGCCCACAAGAGCAGGCAGGGCCGCAAAAGAAGACAAAGGCCTCAAAGACTTAGTTCAACCCTATCACCCTCACTAAGGGGGATCTACACGATATCGGCGAAACGGTGAGGGATGTCACCACGGAGGCCCTCCAGCAGTTTGAGGAGCAACACTAGTTGGTGTTGGGGGATCTCCGGACACAAATACAGGAGTTGCAGGTGCGCACTCCATAGGCTGGCATAGTGTCAACCAGCCTCACAGTCGGCACTTCAGCTGCCAAGGAAATGTTGCGCGCCAGGGTGACCAACACAATAGTGTTGCTGGATGGAGCACTCATTACAGAGAATAAGGCCGACAGGCCTATGGTCAGCAGCTTGAAAGGGGTCGGGTTAAACATGGCTGCACTCCCTCGGGAGACGCTCTATCTTTTGTAGGATGAAGTCACTGTAGAGCTTCGGGCCAGAGAAAGCCACGCGATACAGGTAATGAGTGAGCAGCGCATCAACATTGAGCAGTTGAGCCTGTAGCGCAACGAGGCCGTGGAGCAAAATAGACAGATAGTGCAGGTTGTGAAGGAAGCCTGCCAGATGGTACCAGAGTTGGCCATCCAAGTAGAGGAACCGTGGAGGCGCGCGTACATAAGTTAGCAGCAAGGGTACGCGACGCCAGAGTAGAAATGACCAGGGTTCAGCTGAAGCTGAACCTTCAGATAACGGACCTACAGTTGAAGGCTCAGCCTTCAACTCCGCCGGAGGTCAGAGAATAGTGCACCACTGCGATCACAATAGCAATGGTGGTGGTTGACAGTGCAGTGACAGACTACATGAAGCTATTCGAGTAGTCGTTCGAGATCCTCACCACCCTGCCAGATGACCCAAACATAAAGCGCTTAGAAACAGAGGTGCGCGAGCTGCAACAAAGGTAAGATGAGGTAAAAGGGACGGCACAAACAGTTGCCCTTACACAGAGGCTTGCGAGGATGCAGCAAGCTAAGGTGCTAAAGGAGCAGGTAGATGTCACTCGGCATAAAGAGGCAGTTTTGAAAGCGCGCCTATAGTCATGGATCGACAAGGCTTATACCATTACAGCCTCCATTGAAGCAAAGCTCGCTCAGCTACAAGCAACTTAGGAAAGGATTCAGGGCAACAGTTCAACGACCGCAGTCACCGAACAGCGCGTAGAGGAAGTTCAGCAGGCAGACGCTCAGTGCGCTGCCGACAAAGTGATTCAAGGGCGAGTCACGATGTTTGTATTGGGGGCCTATTGGGCACGGGATCCCCCAAGGGAATTTTTGGGGCTTAGAGCCCAGATTTTGGTCCAATTTTGTAATATCAATGTAAAAACTCTGCATTTTGTGGGTGCGGAGCACATAGTTTGTTAAAGAGTCATAGGGTTGTCCGCCCTTATTTTGTTATTGTAATGTCGGCTGTAGAAGATCCACCCATGGTCCACGGACCATGGGATTGTATAAATAGAGCAAAGCTCTAAGTAGTTAAGGCAACTAATGTAAACACAAGATGAACATATGATGTATGCAAGATAGATCTGAAGTAAAAAGTCTAGTTTTGGGTCATAGCATAGGTAGAGGCTCTGCAGTTGAGTGCGCAGAGGCCTAGTAGTCCGCAGCTGAGTGCGCGGAGGCCTAGTAGTCCACAGCTAAGTGTGCAGACCCCTGCAACTGAGTGCACAGAGCGAGTCGAGTCTGTAATTTGTTGAAGTATTAATAAAGAGAAGTTTTTATCAATTCTGGGCCTTTATTTCCTGTTTTATGCATCTGTTATATTGGGTGTGAATTTCACTTCTAATGCTTATATAATGTGTGAATGTGTATAATTGTGTTGATTAAGTGAATGCAAGTTGGAATATCTGTTTATGCGAAGATAATTAAGATTTATCAATAAGATAAGTAAGATATTCAGTCTAGGTTGGGAAATAGCACAGTTCGCTGCCATAGCAGCGCAAAAGGACTTCAGCCCCTGGTTAGGGCTGCGCGAAGGACGATTGTAACAGATCGCGAAGGTATTGAAGGTCAGAACAAAGCATGAAGGTACTGAAGGTCAGATCAAAGCGCGAAGCAACCTGCGCGAAGGTAAGCATAGTTGGACTAAACCGACATCACAACCATCTCAAGGGTGCGAAAACTTGGTTCCAGCATCCCCCCATACTGCTTTGGGTGAGACTTCAATCCGCGCTCCGCGGACTAATGTCGAAAGGGCCAATAGTGTAGGGATTTGTTTGGCTAAATAACTCTGAACCTGGGTCAAGCCCCCATAAGCCAACAACATCATATTAAGACTTTTGTCCTTGAAGATAGGTGAAGTGTTCACCCAAAACATTAGACATCTCAATGAGAACACACAGTTATCAAGAAATCCTCATCATGATTAGGCCCAGAATCATTGATGTCACTCATGAGTGCCATGTACCTAGAAAACTTCCTCGGTGGTCTAATCTCCCTTAAAGTACTCCGAGGAGCCTCCACATGCTCCTGAGCATTTGTTAGTGTCTTCTCTAACCATTTCAGCCTACTCCAGACAAAACTAGAATAAGCCTCTAACTCTTGCTCCCCATATGAACACCAAATCTCTCTTATGGGTGGTCCTGGTCGATACTCAATCTTCGGTGCCTCTTGTTCCTTATCCTTTGCCATTGCTGGCAAGGGTTCATGTGACTTCCTAAAGGCTTGACTGTTAGTTTGTGTAGCATCGGATGTGTTCTAGCCACGAAATTTGGTGGAGAGGCTAGAATACATGTATTCTCCAAAACCAAGAAATCATTTATGGAAATTCCACCTAGAGAGGACTTAATTAGATTATTAGTCGTTTTTTAAATATTTCCTAAGTCTAAACTTAGGGAATATGACTAATTAATCAGGTATTAATTAAGTCATGGTGAGAATGTTATAGAAAACCACATGGATTGATTTCTAGTTAATCCTAGGCATCGATTAAGATTTAATCGTGGTCGTTGAAGCCTCAACGGAGGGTTATAAGAATAAAGTCGATGGGGCTTGGAGAACACACTTGGAGAGTTCGATTTTGCTGGGAAATTGATTTCCAGAGTAGCAGTTGTGTGTTGCCTGAAGTGATTCAGTGAGGTCGAAGCAATGAGAGAGGGGCTGAGATAGTGAGGTCGGAGGAAGCTTTTCCAGTCCTGTGAGTTGCAGAGAGGCAATAATTGACACAAATAGGGAGCACAGAGGCAGCGCAGAGCCCTCTAGAGGAGAATTTCATTTTGCTAGGGAGAAGTCGAGATTTTGAGCCAGAAGCTGGACAAAGGGTTCGGAGGAAAAGAGTATCAGTTTCCCAGACAATAGTCAACGAGACAATGAGAGGAGACGCAATTCCGAGCTTGTGGGACGTTGTAGCCACGTAGGTTGACGTAGTGACTGTGAGAGGGAGCAAGGAGAAACTCAATTCAAGCTGAGGCCAATGTGGGATTGTCTGTGGAGTGAGAAAATTTTCTCACTAGTTATTATTGCCAGTTATTTCTCTATTTGGATTGCTAGATTCAACACCCATAGTTTGTACTCAGATTTTCACTACTGCATAATATTAAACTCTCAGCTGTTGCACCGATTTTCCCGAGTTGGTTTTTTCCGGGGACTTAGTCCAAAAATAACGGTGTATTTTGTGTGTGTGCATCTATTTATTCCAGCATTTTTATTTATTCCGCAATTTTTTTTGTGTAACTTGCAGTGTGAGTTATTCAGTGTTTTTTGTAGCACACAATAAATAAATTGTTAATTTAAAATAACAATTAGGCGAATAATTTCTAGTTGTTGCAATAGGATTTGGGGTTAGCTAAATTTTCACATGATCTTAGTGTGCAGATTGTAAGCTGGAGAGCTCAGTAACAGAAGGGAAGAGGAATTTCATTGCTCTGCGTAAGCTACAATTCGAAACCCTCAAAGGCAACGCAATTTCTTGGCCAGGACGCTCAAATTCTTGAGGAAAAATCGATTTTTCTTAGAGAGCGATAGAGAAATCAGATTCCTCCAGTTCAAGGATTACCAAGGCAAAGGGAGCAGCCAATATTTTCCTTTTAGAGCAGATCTCTAGCTAGACAGTATTTTGCAGGATTTGCTAGGGCAAAATAGCATAAGGAGGAAGGAAGAGCACACACTGTGGGAAATTTTCCTCAAGGGGCTTCTAGCTTCAGAATTTCAATTTTCTCTTGCAAAGCAACAGTCGTTATGATCAGATTTACTCACTCCAGTAGGGAGTGCATAGAGCCTAGCAGCAACTGAGCATAAGAGAAGAGGAGGATTTCGACTTATTTTGTTGAGATGTCCACTGTCGGACTATGAGATCAGGACAGGTTGGCCAGTGCTTCCAACTATGTCATCTAGAAGGCAAGGATGCCCTTCCTTCTAGATGAGTATGGCTTGAAGCCATTCATTGATGCAGTAGTAGATATCCCCACAGATGCAGATCAACTAAAGGAATACCGAAAGGAAATGGCAAGGGCAAAGAGGTTGATTCTTGACGAAGTTCGAGATCACATAGTATCACACATAGCAAGCCAGGGACTTTAAAGCAGCAAAAGATGTACTTGGAGGAGAAGCTGAGATGCACGAGGATGAAGAGAGGGGAATGCATAGACCCCTAACTCACCATGATTCAAGAGATCAAAGATCCACCGTCAGTTGTTGGAGCAGCACCTCAAGCCACAAAGCTTGTACGACTGGCACTAAATAGTGTCTCCAAGGAGTGGCAAGTATTCATCCACAGCATATTGGGCAGAGAAACCTTGCCAAAGTGGGACAGGATGTTAGCCGATTTGCAGCAGGAGGAGTTGAGGCTAGACTTAGTGAAGAGCTCCATTAGTGGTAGCAACAGCGGGTTGAAGTAGGGGGAGGAGGAGGAGAACGTGGCCCTCGCATCAAAGGGTCGTAGTCAGGAATACTGGGAGCAACGTAAGAAGAAGGACCTGTCAAAGGTCAAATGCTTCAAATGTGGTGAGTGTGGCCACTAGAGCACCTAGTGTCCTCTCATGAAGAAGGACAAGGAGGAGAAGCAGGACCAGGCGGCAGCTCATGTAGAGATCGATATGATGTCCTCCAGGCTGGAGAAAGACTTCATCATGTTTACACACATTCTCCCAGGAGTTAAGTGGGGAGATTTAGTGTTATAGCCCCAAAGTGCTATAGATGCGCAGAATTCTTGAGGAGGTCCACCTCTTGAATCAAAACCTTGCTATGGGAGCCCACAGTATTTCAATAGCAGGATGGATCAATGGCAAATGCTGCAGTTAGATGCTAGAGTGACAGATGCAGTGGCTAGCATCGGTCAGATACTAGGCAGCGCCATGCAGAGTTGACAATAATGCAGTTAGCATAGAGCCGAGTCAGCAGTAACGCAGAGACTTCAGGGACAGCACAGATGCTAGCAGCAGTCAGAGACTCGGGTGATAGATGTATCATACTAATCATAGTTGATTCAGTGTTTTGGATGCTTTTCAGTTGCAGATGTTGCGGTTGTAGATGTTGCAATTGCAGCAGGAGCAAATGGACAGGGAGTTGTAGTGCAGATGCACTGTTGGTAGTAGGGTCAACAGCAACACAGATGCAGCACATATCAGAGTTACGCAGTGGTTGGTGGGCAGCAGCAGCCATGCATCAGCAGCGTAACAGGAGATGATGCAGATACAGGGTGTTGCTTTAGTGGGTTGTAGCACTAGAATGCATCAGCAGCGTGACAGGAGATGATGCAGATACAGGGTGTTTCTTTAGTGGGTTGTAGCACTAGAACACATTCCTCGCTAAGAGACAGTGTTAGTTTTTGTAGCATCAGATGTGTTCTAGCCATGAAATTTGGTGGAGACATTAGAATACATGTATTCTCCAAAACCTACAAATCGTTTCTAGAAATTCCACCTAAAGACGACTTAACTAGATTATTAGTCGTTTTTTGAAATATTTCCTAAGTCTAAACTTAGGGAATATGAATAATTAATCAGTGTTAATTAAGTCATGGTGAGAATGTTCTAGAAAAGCACACGGATCGATTTCTAGTTAATCCTAGCCATCGATTAAGATTTAATCATGGTCGTTGAAGCCTCAAAAGAGGGTTATAAGAGGAAATTCGATGGGGCTTAGAGAGTTCGATTTTGCTGGGAAATCAATTTCTAGAGTAGTAGTTGTGTGTTTCCGAAAGTGATTCAATGAGGTCGAAGCAGTGAGAGAGGGGCAAAGATAGTGAGGCCGGAGGAAGATTTTCTAGTTCTGGTGAGTACATTGTAGAGAGGCAGTGATTGCCATAGAGAGGTAGCACAGAGGCAACGAAGAGCCCTTTAGAGGAGAATTATGTTTTCCTTGGGAGAAGACAAGATCCTGAGCCAGAAGATGGACATAGGGTCCGGAGGGAAAGATTATTAGTTTCCTAGACAACAACTAACGAGACAGTGAGAGGAGACGCAGTTCCGAGCTTGTGGGACGCAATAGCTACGTAGGTTGATGCAGTGACTGTGCAGAGGGAGCAAGGAGCAAATCAATTCGCACTGAGGTCAGTGTGGGATCACCTATGGAGTGAGAAAATTTTCTCACTAGTTATTATTGCCAATTATTTCCCTGTTTGGATTGCTATATTAAGCATCCATAGTTTATACTCAAATTTTCACTACTGCATAGTATTAAAACCCTCAGCTATTGCACCGGTTTTCCCAAGTTGGTTTTTCCAGGGGACTTAGTCCAAAAATAACGGTGTATTTTGTGTGTGTGCATCTATTTCTTTTAGCGCTTTTATTTCTTCCACAGTTTTATTTGTGTAGGTTGCAGTGTGAGTTATTCAATATTTGTTGTAGGCTTGTAGCACACAGTAAATAAATTGTTAATTTAAAATAACAATTAGGAGAATAATTTCCAGTTGCTGCAATAGGATTTGGGTTAGCTGAATTTTCGCATCGACTCTCCTCAAAACTGACATCCAACTTTCCCTGTGCTGGAATATATACCTTGTAGAACTTTTAAGTCTCATTATACACCACAAAGATGCCCTTTTGTGCTGAGGGCTCTAGCTCCATTCTATTTTTTGAAGGTAAATGGACATATACTGGAGAATCGAAGATGCAAAAATGATAGACCTCCAATTTAACTCTTGTGAACACATCGAGGAAAAGACCTAATGAGGAATCCTGTTCTAAATATATATTTTCATGTTGCAAGCCACAACCCAAACCAGTGTATATAATATCGCGATATTTTCGGCGAGCCGAAATATAGCCAAGAAAATATCACGATATTTTTGGATCCCAAAAATATCGCAATATTTCCTAGATATCGGCGATATATCGGCAAAATATCGCGCGACGATGCAAAAAATCGCTCAACGATAGTCAAAAATTTCCGTGCGGCCATAAAAATTCCAATTTTTTTCAATCATTTTCATTTCTAATTGTTGGAGAAGGAAGGGGAGAGCTATGTGCTTGCTGCCAAGGAGGGTTTGAGCGTTGAATGGCTATTACCACCACCAACAACGAAGATTTTGTTGATCTAAGCTTGAAGAATAGTGAGACAATTTCATTTCTTCCATTAACAGGTATGTTCAAATAAACCCCTATGTTAATGAATTTTTTGTTAGTTTTAGGATTGTTCTTGCTTGCCTATTTGCCTAAAATCATTTTGCTTGTTTTTTTTTCCATTTGAAAAGATTTTCATGCCCATGAGCAGATGCAAGGGTTTTAACTTTTCTCCATTTTTGGAGAGCAAACACCATTTTTTTTTAAACTTTCAAATACACCCTCTTATTGTCATTTATGGTTTTTCATTGAATTCACATTGCAAACTTGCAAATAATGTAGCAAAAAAAAACATTTTGTAAAATAATGTGGTTATTACTTATTAAGTTATTAATTCCAATTTTTTTTTTGTGCCCTAGGTTTGAGTTAGCCCACTACAAAATTCAAATATGCCAAAAGCCTTGGACCCATTTCGGGAGTATGGGAACCCTAATGGCCAGACAAATCGGGCATATCTTACATGCAAATTGTGTGGGACCAAGATGACAAGAGGGGTTACACGACTGAAATACCATCTGGCTAGATGCAGTGGACATGATGTTGGGATTTGTACAGTTTCTAGTCCGGAGCTTATACAAAAGCTCTTGAGGCAATTGATGAAAAAGACAGAAAGAAACAAGGTTGAACGTGCAGGTAGATCTTTTGGGATATATTCTCCTGATTTTGATGTTCAGGATAGTTGGAGGGGGGGCTCCACAGCTGGCACATCATCACCTGCTACTGCTAGTGCGAGTTCATCATTTTTTGTTCCACGAACAGGACATGGATCACAACCTGGCATAAAATCACTTGTTAAAAAAAAAGGAGAAGCAAGAAGCACATAAAGTCATGGGGAGGTGTATTTTTTGGAGCGACTTACCTCTCAGCATCACCAAAACCAATTCATTTTGGCAGCCAATGTGTGATGCTATTGCTGTTGTGGGCCCAGGGTACAAAAGTGCTACATATGAGGAGTTGCGGGGGCCAATTCTTCAAGCATAAAAGTAGGACATCAACTCTAGATTGGCAGAGTTGAAAAAAACATGGGAAGTTACTGGTTGCACAGTGATGTCTGATGGTTGGACAAATAGGAAGGGTAGGACCCTTCTAAATTTCTTGGTACATTGTCCTAAAGGTACCATGTTTATTAAATCGTTGGATGCATCAGAACACATCAAAGATGCAGCAACGATATGTCATTTGTTAGATGGGTTCATTCGGGAGATTGGTGTGCAGAATGTGGTGCAAGTCATAACAAACAATGTAGCTAATTATGTGTCTGTTGGCAAAATGCTTATGGAGAGGCATCGCACATTTTTCTGGACTCCGTGTGCCGCACATTGTTCTGGACTCCGTGTGCAGCACATTGTCTCGATTTGTTGCTTGAGGATATGGGGAAACTCTCTATCAAGGAGGCGGTTGATATGGCTAGGAGCGTCCCCAAGTTTATTTATAACCATTCTTTTGTTCTTAGCCTCATGAGGAGGTTCACTAGAAACAAGGAGTTGCAGCGTCCTGCGATCACACGTTTTGCCACAAACTTTATTACTCTTCAGTCTTTGCTTTGATGTCAGTTCGAGTTGAAGCAAATGTTTGTGTCTGGTGACTGGCGTAATTGTAGATACAACAAGAGACAGGACGGGAAAGCCATTCCAAAAATGGTGTACTCTGAGATGTTTTGGCGTGGAGTAGAAGAAGCATGCCCAGTTAGTGAACCTATAGTAAAGGTTCTAAGATTGGTAGATGGGGAGAAGCCTGCAATGGTTTATTTGTATGAGGGCATGGATAGGGCCAAGGAGGCCATTCGTTCTTATTATGCAAACAAGGGTTTTGTTGGCCTTGATGTTATGGGATGTGATTGATAGTCGATGGACAGGGATGCTTCATCAACCCATTCATGCAGCAGCACTCTTCCTCAACCCCGCATTTTCATACAAATGCGGCTTTGATTTTGATGGCGAGGTGATGGAAGGGCTCCATTCCTGTATTCATAGGATGGTACCTGATCTTGAGCTTCGTAGCAAAATCAATCGCGAGATACAGTATTATCGGGATTGTATTGGCCTATTTGGCTTTGATGATGCTATTAGGGAAAGGACCCTCTTCATGCCACGTAAGTGACAAGTCATCACTCATTAGAAATTAGAATTTTCAATTTAGAATTTCCTTACTTATAATTCTATTATTTTTAGATTCAATTATGTAACTTTTATTTGAAAGTGTAATTATGTTTTAAGTTTTTGAATTTTTTATTTCTTTGTTTTGTTGTAGATATTTGGTGGCGAAGCTATGGTGCAAGAGCACCAAATTTGCAGAAATTGGCTATACGAATCTTCATTCAAACATGTAGCTCTTCAGGGTGTGAGCGCAATTGGAGCATATTTGAGAAAATACACGCAAAAAAGTGCAACAGGTATAACTTTGAGCTCCAGCCTTCAGTTGAGCAATTACACTTATTGTAATTTTTAATTTTTAATTTATGACCTTCAAGTGTCAAGAATCAAGAGTCAAGACTCATTAGTTTTTTGACACTCGTACAGGTTGGAGTTCGCACGCCTCAATGATTTAGTGTATGTGCATTACAACATCCGACTTCGAGTGAGACAAATAGAATCACCAATGGATCCAGATGCCATTTCCTTAGACAATATTGATGTATTGTCTCAATGGAGGGTGGAGTCTGAGGAACCCATCTTGGAGGAGTCACCTTCATGGTTAGAGCCAGATGATCCATTAGAACAGGGGCAGCAAGAGGAGGAGGAGGAGGAGGACACTGTGGGAGCATCAGCATCAACACCATCTGCTATAGATATAGGAGAGCACAGCCCCGTACCTAGCACTCATTATTTGACATTAGGTGTAGAGGCAGGGTTAGGGCCTTCTTCTACTAGGGGCAGGCCTGGCAAATAGCCCATCATGTTTTCCCGTAAAAGGGGGAGAGGGCAGTGATTTCAGTAGATCGCTACTAGTTTTACTTGTTATGCTACATATAACTCATGATGATGAGATACTTTTATATAAGTGATGTTATTTTGTATTGGTTCTCCACATTTGAGTCCTTGAATGGGCAATTATCAGGGATCAGCAGGATTTGGTATCGCCTTTCATGTATCATTTCTATTTGACATCATATATATCAGTGTTCTCTTCATATTTATGTGCCAATGTGTTTATTTCATGTTGTTATTGCTTTATATGTTTAAAAATCTGAAGAAAAAAAATGAATATATTATGCATTTTTTATGCTTGCCGATATTTTCGCCGATATTGCTGATAAGATATTTTCTAGACCCTCACCAATATTTTGCCAATACCGATATTTTCAACACTGGCCCAAACTAACATGAGAAGATCTTGGTCATGGATCACTACCTTGGTCGCTCCAATGATTGCCCTATTCTTCCTGTTTGCAACCCCTTTATGCTATGGGTTGTAATGTACCATCAACGACTACTTAATTGCTACCTCCTTGCAAAAATTCTTAAAGTTCTTGGAGGCATACTCACCCCCATTGTATGACCTCATAACTTTGATCTTCCTCCATGTTTGGTTCTGCATGAGAGCTTTAAACTCTCGAAACTGACTAAAGACCTCATCTTTGGTCTTCGCAAAGTAGATCCATATCCTCCCGGAGAAATAATCAATAAAATTTACATAGTAGTTGCAACCACTCAAGGATGCCACTGACATAGAACCACACACATCTGAATGAACTAGATCCAATATCCCCTTAGACCTATTATCACTATTGGGAAAGGTAGTTTTGTCATACTTTCCAAGTATTCATCCCTTGCACACACCCTATTGCTCTACACTGAAATCTAGGATCTTCATCTCCCTCAATATAGGTAAAGCTTTATGATGCAAATGACCCATACTCTTGTGCAATAACTTGCACAAGTTGTCATTGTCATGAACCAGGGCACATACAATCTAAGCCTTCAACATGTACAAGTGACCCTCTATGACTCCAATTACTCATCAAGAACTTGGACTAGAAGCTCTCAACCTGACAAGTACTTGTCAATCCAAAAAATAGACCTCATACCCCTTGTCCTCCATGGTTGGGACTGCTAGCAAGTTCTTGGTTAGCCCTGGAACATATAACACATCTATCACCTCCAATCGAACTCTTGACTCTAGCTGAAACTGAATAGTCTTGACTCCGAACACCTTCTACAACACATGTAGCATTGTTACTATGCTCCACATGTAGTTTTGAGTCTCCCTATGATATACTAGTGAATAACTCTTGTGATCCCATCATGTGACGAGAAGCACCAATGTCTAGGAACCATCCACCATTGGCGATAATGCTAGAAAGACAAGACACCAACAAGAACTCTTTCTTGAACTTGGAGGAAAACTCACTAACATATGTGTGTACTAATGTCACAACTTATTGTACCTTTCCTTCATGTTTGTTCATCATAAGACATTGACCTGCATAATGGGTAGTCTTATGACAACCAAAGCATTTCACTTTGCTCGCGTCTTTCTTCTTTCCATCCTGAGAAGTGGCCTCCCTACTAGTATTGATCTTGGTCTTTCCCTTTCCCTTCCTTACCTAACTAGTAAGGGGAAGGTTCTCATCATCACCCCTATGCTCACCTCCATGCAGAGATTCCTCTCAAATCTCCTCTTAGATGAAATCATCTAACAAGCTTTCCCAATCATGAAGTTTTTCTCGTACCATAATACCTTTGATGAAATAAGCCCATAGCTTAGTAAAGCCATTTAGGGCCATCCTCACCGATTCTTGATGTGACATGGTCTCCCCAACTGCAACTAACTTGTGAAAAATCCAAAACCTGGAATCCTATTGCAGAAATGGGAAATTATTCTCCTAATTGTTAATTAAATTTAACAATTTATTTACTGTTTCCAATAAATACTGAATAACTCACACTGCAACCTACAGAAATAAAATTGTGGACTAATAAATGCTAGAAGAAATGCTAACACACACACATAAATTTACATAGCTATTTTTGGACCAATGTCCCTGGAAAAACCCAACTTGGGAAAACCGATGCAGCAGCTGAGGGTTTTATTATTAAGCTGCAGAGAAATAATCTGAGTACAACTAGATGCCGAAACTGGAAATTCTACAAAGAAATATTGGCAAAAATCTAGGGAGGAATTTTCCTCAACCCATAGGAAATTTCCCGACACAACTTACCTTCTGAATTTGGGCCTTTTGAGGCATTGCGTCAGCCTCTGCGCTGCTCTCCATAGTTGGTTGGACGGCTTTCCTTCTGCTGGATTCTGATCAAATCATTCTACCTTCTGCTAACCAAAAGGACGCTTCTCCAACACTCTAGGACTCCTTCCCAACCTCTGGAACTAAAAATGTCAGTCTCTCCCAGCAAATAGACACTGCCTCTAGAGCCTACTACGCAACTCTGCGTCAACCTTTCTGTGGCTCCTCCGCCTCTCTGCAAATGCACTCACCGGATCTAGAATCCTTCCTTTGGCTTCACTGTCCCTGCCCCTCTCTACCTGCTTCGATCGCACTGGCTCTCTCTCTGGCAATTGACTATTGCTACTTTGGAAATCGATCTGCCAAGAAATCAAACTGTTCAAGTGTTTTCTCCAAGTGCCCATTGACTTCTTCTTATAATCCTTTGTTGGGACTCCAACAGCCAAGATTAAATCTTAATTGATGGCTAATATTAACTTGAAGTCGATCTGTGTCAGTTTCTAGAACATTCACACCTTGAATTAATTAACCATATTCCCTAAGTTTAGAAGTAGGAAATATTTAAAAATTGGCTAATAATCTAATTAAGTCATTTTTAGGTGGAGTTTCCAGAAACGATTTTTGGGTTTTGGATATCTCCTGTATTCTAGCCTCTCCACAAAATTTTGTGGCTAGAACACATCCGATGCTACAAAAATTAACACTCCCTCTTAGCGAGGAATGTGTTCTAGTGCTCTACTGCACACCCTGTCTCTGCATCATCTCCTGCCATGTTGCTGATGTCTGGCTATACTGCCCACCAACTACTGCGCAACTCTGATATATGTTGAATCTGTGCTGCTGCTAACCCTGTTGAATTGTGGCCAATACTTCAACTCCCTCTCATTTGTTGTTGCTGCAACTGCAATAACTGCAACTGACAAGCATCCTAAATATTGAATCAACTGTGATCAGTATGATGCATCTGTCTCTCGAGTCCTGACTGAAACTAGTATCTGCGCTGTCACTAAAGTATTTGCGTTGCTCTTGACTCTGCAATGTGCCAACTGAACTCCTGTCAACTCCGCACTGCGCTCCCCAGCATCTGACTGCTACTCGTCTCTGCAATTGTCACTTTGGCATCTGACTACATCAACTGTCACTGATCCATCCTGCTACTGAATATTGTGGGCCCCGTAGCAAGGTATTGATCCAAGAGGTGGACGTCCTCGAGCATACTGCCCAACTATAGGACTTTAGGGCTACAAAACCAAGTCACTCCACCTCACTCTTGGAGGTATATCAGCAAACATGGCGAAGTCTTCCTCCAACCTAGAGGACAGCCTATCAATCTCTGCATGAGCTCCTGCCTAGTCCTACTTCTCCTCTTTGCCCTTCTTCCTGAAAGGAAATTGGGTATTGTAGTGGCCAAACTTGCCACACCTAAAGCACTTTACCTTAGATAGGTCTTTCTTCTTCTTTCGTTGCTCCCCTTGTCCCTAACTGAGACCCTTCGATGTGAGGGCCACATTCACCTCCTCCTTCACCTGCTTCAATCCGCTGCTGTTGCCACTAATGAAGTTGTTCAATAGAGCTTGTCTGAACTCCTCCTACTGCAAATCAGCCCACATCCTGTCCCACCTTGGCAAGGTATCTCTGCCCAAGATACTTTGGACAAATACCTGCCACTCCTCAGAGATATTGTTTAGTGCAATCACACTAGCTCTGTAGGGTTGAGGCACTGCCCCAACAGTTGACAACTTGTCTCAGACCTCCTGAATCTTGGTGAGGAAGGAGTCTATGTCTTCCCCCTTCTGCATCCAGATAAGCCTCAACTTCTCCTTGAGGTACATCTTCTATTGTTGGGAAGTTCCCTGGTACAACGTGGAAAGTGTATCCCACATCTCTTTGGTCGTTCCCTTGGACACTATATGTGATACCACATGATTCTGGACACAATCTAGGATCAATCTCTTTTCCCGCGCCATCTCCTTTCTGTACTCCTTCAACTGATCTGCATCCTAGGGCACTGTTACCATTGCATCAATATATGGCTTTAGGCTATATTCATCTAGAAGGAAGGACATCCTTCCATTCTAGATGACATAATTGGAAGCTCCATCTAAACTGTCCTGATCATGAAGTCCAACAGTGGCCATCTCAACAAATGTCGAAAATCTCCTCTTCCCTTCTACTCAGCTGCTGTTAGGCTATTCACACTCCCTTCTAGAGTGAGAAACTCTGCTCACAATGACTGTTGATCTAGAAGGGAAATCAAACATCTTGAGACTAGAAGTTTCGTGAGGAAAATTTTCCCTCAGTGTGTGTTCTTCTTCCCCCCGACTCTAGGTCTCCTCTAGCAAATTGTTGCAAAACTATTGCGTCCAGCTAGAGATCTTCTCTGCGAAAATATTGGGTTGCTCCCTCTGCCTCTGGAATCATTCGATCTGGAGATATTGAATTTTTTCTATCCCTCACTCAGAAAAATCGAATCTCCTCAAGAAACTTGGCCTCTCGGCAAAGTGACTGCCCTGCCTCTGGGGTTTCGTTCCGCTGCTCACACTAAACAACGAAACTCCTTCTTTCTGTGCTATTGAGCTCTCTGGCTGATCAACTGCTCTCTGATACCATGTGAAAATTCTGAAACCCGGAATCCTATTGCAGCAACTGGAAATTATTCTCCTAGTTGTTAATTAAATTTAACAATTTATTTACTATTTACAACAACAAATACTGAATAATTCACACTACAACCTACACAAATAAAACTACAAAAGAATAAACGTTGGAATAAATGCTAGCACACACACATAAATTTAAATAGTTATTTTTGGACCAATGTCCCCGTAAAAAGCAAACTTGTGAAAATTGGTGCAGCTGCTGAGGGTTTTATTATTAAGCAGTAGTGAAATAATCTTAGTACAACTGGATGCCGAAATTGACAATCCTACAAAGTAATACTGGGAAAAATATGGAGAGGACTATGTCATCCTCTGCACTGCTTTGCGTAGCTGGTTAGACGACTTGCCTTCTACCGGATTTTGATGAAGTCATTTTTCGTGCTGCTGACCAAAAAAGACGCTTCAACAACACTCTGAGACTCCTTCCCAACCTTTGGAACTGAAAACGTCAGTCTCTCCTAGCAAATTGACTTTGCCTCTAGAGGCTACTACTCAACTCTGCGTCAAACTCTTTGTGGCTCCTCTGCCTCTCTGCAAATGCACTCACCGGATCTAGAATCCTTCCTCCGGCGTCACTGTCCCTGCCCCTCTCACTGCTTCGATCTCACTGGCTCTCTCTTTGGCAACTGATTGTTGCTACTCTAGAAACCAATCTGCCAAGAAATCTAACTGCTCAAGTGTTTTCTCCAAGTGCCCATTGACTTCTTCTTATAATCCTCTGTTGGGACCCAAATGACCAAGATTAAATCTTAATCAATGGCTAAAATTATCTTGAAGTTGATCCATGTGAGTTTCTAGAATATTCACACCTTCAATTAATTAATTCTGATTAATTAACCATATTCCCTAAATTTAGACTAAGGAAATATTTAAAAAATGGCTAATAATCTAATTAAGTCATTTCTAAGTGGAATTTCCAGAAATGATATCCGGGTTTTGGAGATATCCTGTATTCTAGCCTCTCCACAAAATTTTGTGGGTAGAACACATCCGATGCTACAAAAACTAACATAACTCATCATGAATTTGCGAGATCCTGGTGAGATAAGATGCTATTGTGTCTAATGTAGTCATATTGGTGCCCCTAAATTTCTCCTTCAACGTCATCTTCCTATTTTGGATATTGCTTTGTTATGGTTTCATCAAAGCCTCCCAAAACTCCCTGACATGCTTCCTTCTAAATAAAGAAGGGATCACATGGTCCTTCACTACATCCAGAATAATCATCCTGAATTTCACATCCTTTTGATTATTGATGGTCAGTTGTGCAACATCGATAGGAAGGACGAGTTTCTATTTAAAACTCCCGAATGTTGTTCTCCATTAGTACCAATGCTATCCTCTCCTTCCATTGACTATAGTTAGATGCACCCTAAAACAAATCTTCAAATCTCAACCCAATTGCAGTTATCCTCCCAAAAGAATTACTCAACCAAAGAACAAAAACTACTAGAAATTTTTCTGATGTAAACCAGTGACAAATTGATCTCCCACTCCTTCAAAAGTTATTACTTTGATAGCATGTTAAATTTTTGAATACCAGATCTTATTTATATCCCAAGCAATTTTATATCCAAAAGAAATTATTTAACCAAGTATATTATTTCCTAAATTTCTGGATAATAATGCATTGGTATTTAACAATAAAATTTGCAGCAAATGCACAAGTAGAAAATCAATCACACAACGTAAAATTAGAAAACCCTCTAATTTATTCTTCACTTTATTTCTCAAAATAAATTAGAGCTCCCTTATAGGGAAAATGGCCCACAAATAATTACATAATTTTATACAGCAATAGAACCTAGGAAATCTCGACCCCTAAAAAATTACCCCTAGAAAACTAGACCCAGTAAAAACTCACAATCTGCAAACTTAGTTTTCCTAGCGACCACTTGTATGGACACCTACCCACCAAAATGGGTAACCCCTAGGAGAAATTTTTTCTCGTATTCCTAACAAACAGTCAACCAACCAACAACGCCTGACAACCACCACTAACCAATAACATGCCATTATTTCTCTGCCACTTGCATTAGCGATATGCTTCTCCCCATCCGGCATGAACACCCAGACGAAGGTGGGATTCCACTCAAAAGCTACTATAATCATTTTGCAATCAAGAGCTTATGCTTGTTTGTCTTTGGGAAATTGATATGGATTATTTGGTGATCTGGAAGAAAGATGTGCTATGACTGTTATCTTCTTCTCTCATCTTAAATTGGGGGTTAATCTTTGATCCTAGTCTACTGAGAGCTCCCCTAATGGCCCAAATCGTAATAGGAGGGGCACTACTTGCAAAGCCTTGATTGAGATAGCATAGTTTCATCTATCCCTATGTCATACTTAACACTTTCCACCATACATTAGAAGCTTGTATTCCACCTCCATTCTTCGGGTTCAACTAACCATTGGTTCTTTGGGATTTGGCACCCCCATATCCACATACTGGGATAGGGCCCGAAAACTTCACCCTAGGAGGTTGATACAACTAAAAGAAACAAAAAAAAATCATATCATGACCATAGTAAAATCAAAAGAAAGAAGATAAAAATGCAAAAGATGGCCAAGAAATACAAATTATCATGTGGGCGAAAGAATAGAATGAGCTCTACCTCACTCTAATGGCCATCACCCGATTCTTGGACATGTGTTTGACCCACTACATCAAAAAAAATAGGAACCCTTGCATGTCCCAACCCCGATAAGTGATGAGATGACTCATCATGAAGGGGTAATTCAACTGTTATATCATTCAAAGCAAGCTCTAACCCTTGAGCTATGAGAAGTGATACAAGGAAAGAATCAAGAAAAAAGTAAAAGGCGCACAAGAGGGGTGGAAAATCAAAGACTAAGTTGGTAACCCATGCATCCATGATTGCTCCCCCCCATATCTATACACTCAGGATGTGGATCCCCATCAGTTGGTCCTGTTGTCGCCCAAATTGTACAGGCACCGCAACAACTGCTCAGGGTGGGGGTTATCACTCTCATCCCTGCCCACTCCATCCTAGCCATCTCCCAACAACAGGCTATGGGGGGTAGTCCCTATGGAATGAGGTGAAGGAAGACAACTTGGGAACCAACTTGCTTGAGAGACACGGATGAGTGGCCTAACTACTCCGTACAATTTAGCAAGATTCATGATTAGATTAGATTTTAAGATGAGACCAATGCCTTATGGAGTCACAATTCTTGTTTATTATAAATTGAAACCAAGTAACTGGATGGACACCCACCTCTTAATATGATAGACTATCTTATATGATATGAAATTCCTAAGAGCTAGGTGTGATGCAAGGATGTTGGTTATTTTTAGCTTAAATGCCTAGTCCAAGTTGAACCTCTCCCTTAAGTGTTTTGAAAAACAGTCTTCAAAGTAGGTTGTGAAATGGAAGGCATCGGGAAGCAGGCAATGGCCTAATTAACGATACCTCCCCTGTGTTCCACCCACACAGTTCCTCTGGTGCTGCAGAGACTGTGGCTCTGACAACTGCAAGGTTACTGTATTAACCACTAAGAAAAGTTGAATCCATCAAGCTAATTGGAAAAGGGAAGGCATCAGGAAGCCGACAATGGCCTGATTAACGATACCTCTCTTGTGTTCCACCCACACAATTCCTCCAGCGCTACAGAGACTATGGCTTTGACGACCACAAGCTAATTGGAAAAGAGTTGCCCTAGGAGTCTATCAACCAAGCTTATGCTTGAAGGTAAATTATTAATGCAAACTAAGTCCATGATGCTTATGCTAGATAGATTGAGTGAAGCCTTCTTGAGTTAAGATTGTTTATGTTATTTAAGTACTTAGTGTGAATTATCTTATAGCCAGAGTACTTAACAATGATTAGATAACAATCTTAAGACAAGACGGGTGCTTAAAGATACAAGTGCCAATATTCAACAATATTCCACAAGATGTTTAGAAAAGATGACTAATTCAACAATGATTACTTGATATATGCCAATGACCGATGTTTAAATGCTCACTTAGAATGATAACCAATGAAACTTAAGAGGCCAAATGCTTAAGATAAACAACCAAGATATCAAAGCCTCTCAAGATTATGATCTTTAACTTAGAGCAATTATCTAACGATTTCTTAACAATGCCTTAATTAGATGTCAAACACAATGATGCGAATGCTCAAACAACTTGAACCACCAATGAGATTTAAAGACTTAGATGTTGAGTGTGTTAAGTGTCAAGTTAACAAATTCTCAAGATAAGTAAGTGTTGGATTCCAAAATCAACCATAAAATTTCAACGCTTATTGATTTTATGACAACAATAGTGAGATCACTTTAACATGAAAATTGCAAGACTTATGAGGTAGAAAAATTGCCAATGTTTATCCAATGTAAATTTACAATTTCTAGACCTCTTAAGATGTGATATGTCACTGTTATGACAGCAGTAAGAAAGTTATAACAGCAGTGAGGAAAACACCTTAGGTTCAATGGATAACAAGCCAATAGTGATTAGCAATGATCAGTGAAATGCCCAACAACTTGCCAAAGTAAAATATGAGTAGGAGTGGTTGCCTCAAAATCATTCCTCTTGGTGGTTAATCTATCCATTTTTCTCCAAAATTTCTCTTGCCCTAAGAGAAACCCTAGTTAGGTTAAGCTTCAACTTGAGGGCTTCTTAAAGGTTTCAATTGCCTTTTCCTTGCTAGTTTTCATTGTTGGAAACCTTTTCTTTGCATTTTGACCCCAGGACATTCCACCCTAGGTCTAGCATGCCCTACTTTTCCCTCTCCATGGAATGTGAATTGCCTCTTCCTTACTGCCTGAACCTTGTTCCTATGTTGTGTCATCCCTTAAAATCCTGTTGTGTCACCTTACCTTTAAGCTTAGAATATTTCTTTAGGTGACCTATATACCAAGACTCCTCCCATTGGTGAAAGTCCATAAAGAGAAAGGGGTAATAGTTGTGGTGATAATGGGCTATTACCTTATTGTTGTCGCTAGGTCTACTGTGTGCCTTGTAAGGTCCCCTCCAAAAGGCCTGCAAGATTTTGCAAAAACATTTTTGGAGTCGTTACCGGGGATGAAGCAAGTCTACCTCCCCATAACTTGAATATTTAGCTTCATTGCTTTGAAGAGGAAAGTCTCAAAATCATAGTATATATCCTCTTCTAACAACTCCATTGGAAGAAAGAAGGCCTAGTTTTTCACTGAGCTTCAATGTTTCAATGCTTGTAGGTGAAGCAAGCATCTTTCAAGGCAGTTTGAATTCACCCTGGCAACTCTTCAGTTAGTTATTATGCAACACTCAAGGAAATGGCTCCTTGGGCTATGCATGAGATGTCCCTTGCTTTGGATGTCAAGGATATTCCTAGATATCCAAATAGATCGGATAGAAATTCTATGAAAAATGTCCAAAATTCGATGGAAGTCCTTCAGTTGTGGATCATGTTGTCAAATTTATCAAGGATACTTTAGAGATCGACATGGTTCATGAGGATTCTCTCATGAGGTTTTTCATTAATTCCTTTGGGGAGGATCAAAGAGATTGGCTTAGATGTTCTTGTAGACCTAGAAGCATCCCTTCCATTAAAATATTCATTGAAGAATTTCTTAAGTATTAGGGAATGATGTGTCATTTTGAAGTTGTACTTCAAAATTTGGCCATATCTCTCCAAGAGGAGCACCTCCACAATTATCCTAAGGAGGTTGAAGAAGATCATTGCCATCCCAAAGTAAATATCACCCCTAATCATCTTGATCATTATATTGATCAAAAAGATCAAGGTTATGATGAAGGAAAATACCATGAGGAATTTTTTTCTCTAGATCATCAAGACATTGAAAGTAACTTTGGAGAAAAGCCAGGAAAGGAGCACGGGGAGGATCATGCCAAAAATGAAACCTTGCTAAACGAAGTTAGGTGAACTCTTCCCTTTTCATGGATGTCAACTCTGATGATGTACCTTCTAAAGACCTTGAAAACGGGGATCCCATTAATTCCCTAGGAGTTAACATTTGTGATTTTCCGCATATAGAAGACAAAAAGTGAGATATTAGTGACCATCATTTTGATAAGGATCTAATTTATGATATTGATGATGATGTTAACAAGGACCTTGTTGGAATTTCCAAGTCTATCTGTTAGAAACCCTTCATGTACTTTACTGATTTATTCCTACCTACTTGTTCTGTTAATTAACAAGTTATTTACCATGTAAATACTGGAAATAAATACAAGTACATGCTCAACACATTACAAATCATCAACTGAAGGAAATAGAAACAAGCACACAAGTGACACCGTTGTTTTTGGTCTAATGTCCCTGGAAAAACCCAATGTAGGAAAATCGATGCAGCTATCTGAGGGTTTAATTTATTAAGTAGTTTCAGAATACAATCTAGGTGCCAAATCCCACTCACCCAACAGAGAAAAATCTCGGCAATAGTACCTCTCTACTCAGAAACAGATATTTCGGTTGAAGCCCCGAATAAACACTATGGCGCTCCACAGCTCCAATCAGCCCCACGAAACCCCAGTGTTAGCCTCTAGGGACTGCCTCAACTCTCTGGCCTAGTGTTAGCCCAGTGTCACTCTGGCTTGGCCTACGTTAGTCCTCTGGCCCTTTGCGTCACTCACGCTAGCCCTTTGAGGCATTGTGCATCTCCTGGCTGCCTTTGCATGAGCCCTGGATGGCTCTTCGTGAACCCTTAGCTAGTTCTATGTCCCTCTCTCCGGTTACTGCGCCGATCCTCCTGGTGCTATCTATGCCTCTCTGCTTCTGTATTCATTGCCCCTCAGTTGCAACTCTGATCACTCTCTCAACTTTCTAAGCAAACCCAGCCCCAGAAAGTCAAAATCTTGATCTCTTGGTGTGTTCTCCAAGTGACCCTCAAGCCCCCTCTTATACTTTTCTCATTGACAAATCAACGGTCAAGATTAAGTCCCTAATCAACGGCTAAGATTAGATCTGGCTTGATCCATGACTTTTGGACCATTCTAACACAGTTTTATATTAATTCACATTAATATTTTAATTTCCCTAGTTTAGACTTTGGGGCTCCATTAAAATATTAATTATTTTAATATCTCCCAACTGTTTAGAATCTGCCCAAACCCTTTCTAGGTATTGGAGATCTCATGTGCCTTAGCCTCTCCACCAATTTTCATGGCTAGAGCACATCTGATGTTACCCCAAATCAACACTCCCTCTTAGCGAGGACTGTGCTCTAGCAATATTCCTCATTGAGTATCACCATGATCATCTGACATCGGTCCCTGTGCTGATGCTAGGCCTGTTGCCCATCATCTGCACTGTAGCATCCTGTACTGCTACCCATGTCCCTGCCACTGCCACTGTTGCATCTGTACTGCAACTCCCTCTCATCCTGTTGCATCGTGTTGCCAATAGCATTGGCACTGCAAACTATTGCACTACAACCCAGTTACTGAGAGGAAAGTAACTGATCTCCCAACTCTGACATATCAGTCAAGCTAGAGACACCCATGATGTTGAAGCTCCCTCTCTGACCTCTGCGTTGTTGCAACTATTCCATGCATCTCGCACCATTGCACACCTCTCTGTGCCATCTTGCACTGGTGCAACACTCCCATGCTTCTCGCACTACTGCCTCATGCTGTCCTGGGAATCCTGCATTGTAGCTCCCTTTGTCGCTCCATCCGCATCCGTCTCTACTGACATCTGCCAACACTGCTACTTCTCTTCGGGGCTCTCGTAGCAAGGTATAATCCAAGAGGCTGGGTACCTTGAGGATCCTGCCCCTCATCGCCCGTAGTCCGTCTGACTACAGCTCGATGTCTCCTCACTTCCGCTCAAGTGGCGTGTGAGCACTCATGGCACAATCATCATCTGTCTCCACTTCCTTCTTTGCCCTTGCTGGCACAACCTTGGTCTCAGAGGCCTCTCCCTTTCTTTTCTTCCTTGGATACTGGGTCGCATAGTGACCCAGTTCCCCACAGTGGAAGCATTTGACCTTGGAGAGGTCCTTCTTCTTCTGCTTTTCCTGCTTTCCCTCAGATGCTAGGGAACCATCTACCTCCTCCTCCTTGATTCTGACCCCCTTGCCGCTACTTCCCGCCTTGGTCAACCTTCTAATCTCTTCTTGACGAAGAGTCACCCACAATTTCTCCCAATCTGGAAGGGTCAACCTGCCCAATATGCTCTGGACAAACACCTCCCAATCTTCTGAGACTGCGTTCAATACGGTCCTCACCAACATCTCCTCATCCAGCGTGGCCCTATGGAAGTCAGTTGACCCCGGATCTCCCTCAATTGACCGAGGAAGGTGTCGATCTGTTCTCCCTTCTGCATCTGGTATGACCATAATTGATTTTCTAGCAGCATCTTCCTTTGCACAGAAGTATGTTGATACAATTTTGTCAGGGCCTCCCACATCTCATGTGTCATATTCTTCTCGGCAATATGTGGTACTACATGGTCCTTGACCCCGTCAAGGATGATGCCCTTATCCCTTGCCATTACATCCTCGTACTTATCGTTATCAATCGGGTCAACTGGGACCGCTATCGTCTTCAAGGCGAAGTGCTTGAGACAATTCCTATCTAGGACGAATAAGATTATGGCCTTCTAAACTATGAAGTTTGAGGCTCTGTCTAGTCTATCCTGGTCTCTTACTCCGTTCACTGCGATTTCGCTGCTCCTCTACTTCCCTCCTAGAAGTTCTCGGTGTGACTCCTTCTGAGCCTCGATTTCCCTCCTGGAAACCCTTCTGCCAATGTCGAGATGCCCCTACTCTGATCATTAGTGCAGTTGCACCACAGATCCGGATTTCTTGGCTAAAAATCCTTGGCAGCAACTTCCTCCTCCTTGGTATTGCCTTGTTAGGTACTATTCTGACTGCAATACCCCACCAACTCCACTTTGCAACTTACGCACAACCTCCTAAACCTCAGCGAATTGAAGGTTAGAGCTCCTAGGCTCTTCGCAATCCCAGCACCAGCAAAATTCGCACCTCTTGGCCACGGGCGTCAATCCTTCCTGACTGAGAAGGATGACCGGGCACTGTGTAGGTCGAGTCTACACTTCTCTGCCACTACACGGATCCTCTTCCCGGCTCAAACTTGATGATGCAGGCACTGCGTCACCTCTTCCTTGCTAGGAATAGCTTCTGTCACTCGGGACAGTTGTTTTTTGTTGTTGCTGCTCTACTCAGCTGGTGCCCTCAGCTCTCCTGTGACCTGCAACCATGCTCTGATACCATGTTGGAATTTCTAATTCTATCCGTTAGAAACCCTTCATGTACTTTACTGATTTATTCCTACCTACTTGTTGTGTTAATTAACAAGTTATTTACCATGTAAATACTGGAAATAAATACAAGTACATGCTCAACACATTATAGATCATCAACTGAAGCAAATAGAAACAAGCACATAAGTGACACTGTTGTTTTTAGATTAAGTCCCCGAAAAAACCCAATGCAGGAAAACCGGTGCAGCTATCTGAGGGTTTGATTTATTAAGCACTTTCAGAATACAATCTGGGTGCCAAATCCGGCTCACCCAACAGAGAAAAATCTCGGCAGCAGTACCTCTCTACTCGGAAGCAGATATTCTAGTTGAAGCCCCGAATAAACACTCTGGCAACTCCACAGCTCCAATCTGCCCCACGAAACCCCAGCGTCAGCCTCTAGGGACTGCGTTAGCTCTCTCTGGCCCTCTGCATCAACCTGTGGAGGCACTGTGTCAATCCTCTGGCCCTCTGCGTCAGCCTCTAAAGGCACTGCCCCAGTCCTCTGGCCCTCTGCATCACTCACATTGGCCCTCTGAGGCACTGCGTAGCTCCTAGCTGCCTCTACGTGAGCCCTGGCTAGCTCTCCGTGAACCCTTAGCTGGTTTTGCGTCCCTCTCTCCAGCTACTGCGCTTATCCTCTCGGTGCTATCTCTGCCTCTCTGCTTTTGTATTCATTGCCCCTCAGCTGCAACTCTGATCACTCTCTCAACTTTCTTAACAAACCCAGCCCTAGAAAGTCGAAATCTTGATCTCTTGGTGTGTTCTCCAAGTGACCCTCAAGCCCCCTCTTATACTTTACTCATTGACAAATCAACGGCCGAGATTAAGTCTCTAATCAACAGCTAAGATTAGATCTGGCTTGATCCATGACTTTTGGACCATTCTAACACAGTTTTATATCGATTCACATTAATATTTTAATTTCCCTAAGTTTAGACTTAAGGACTCCATTAAAAATATTAATTATTTTAATATCTCCCAAACTGTTTAGAATTTGCCCAAACCCCTTTTGGGTATTGGAGATCTCATGTGCCTTAGCCTCTCCACCAATTTTCATGGCTAGAGCACATCCGATGATACCCCAAATCAACAGACCTTGTCTTGCCTTATATTCCATATGATCAAGAAGATGTGATCATTGATGAATTTAAACCATCCTTAAATCTTCCTGTTGGTGTCCCCCAATCATATTCCTGATGCATAAACTTTCAAGTTTCAACATGATGAACCAACATTGGGTGGCCCTCTAGAATTTGATTGTTGTGACGAGTTGCCTAGGTGTCGAGGTCTTATCCTCCAACCATCTATCCTTTCCTGTTACTAGCAAGTCGCAACATGTCCATAAAGAATTAAGGACAATTGTATGCCTCAGAAATCTCTTGAACACAAATTTTTGAGCTTAATAATTAATTTCTCCATTTTCAAGATGCGAGAAAGGATCCAATGGTGCAAATTGGATTCCTCTTTTCCCTCTTCATCTAGACCTCCTCTACATGATCCTTGGTCTATTTATTTTCTCACCTCTCACCCTTGTGATTTGACATGTGGGTATTATAATTGTTGTCATTATTCTTGGTTTTATCCCATGATTAGCCACAGGGGAAACATGTGTGACATTGATCTAATGATATGTTGGTTCCATTGGTTATTTTGTTATAGTTAGGTCGTGCATTGCATGTTGGTATTATAGAGTAGTTTAGGTGCAATGCATATTGTGTGAGCATTCTAACATAATTCATATCATGTTTCATGCTAGAATAGGTTGCATTTCGAATATATTTTATTTGCTATATGGATTTTAGAATTTCATATAAAACATGGGCAATATCCTATGCCTAGTGCACATGCTCCCAAACAAGTTGGAGCCATATGTTACCCAACAAAATGAGTAACTCCTAGGAGAAAACAGACAGTCATCCAACCAACAGCCCTTAAGAATGACCACTAGGTGATGGCATGCCATTATTTCTCCACCACTTACATTGTCGATATGCTTCTCACCCATTTGGAGTGAGCACCTGGACGAAGGTGGGCTTCCACTCAAAAGGTACTTAAATAATATTGCAATCAGGTATTTACACTTGTTTGTCTTTGGAAAATTGATATGGATTATGGGGTGATCTGGAGGAAGGATGGGCTTTGTCCATGATCTTGTTCTCTCACCTTAAATTGGGGGTTAATCTTCGATCCTAGGTCAGTGGTACCTCCCCTGATGGCCAAAATGGAAATAGGAGGGGCACTACTTGGAAAGCCCTAATTGATATAACATAGTTTCATCTATCCCTATGTCATACTTAATACGTTCCATCATACATTACAAGCTTGTATTCCACCTCCATTCTTCGAGTTCAACTAACCATTGGTTCTTGGGGATTTGGCACCCGCACATCCACATACATAGGTAGGGCCTGAAAACTTTGACCTAGGTGGTTGACGCAGCTTAAAGAAACGAAAAAAGAATGTCATGGCCACAACAAAATCAAAAGAAAGAAGATCAAGATGCAAAAAATGGTCGGGAATACAAATTAGCACATGGGAAAAAGCCTAGCATGAGCTCTACCTCACTCATATGGCCAACACCTAGTTCCTACGCACATGTTTTCTCCATTACATCAAGAAAAAGGAACCCTTGCATGTCCCAGGCCCGATAAGCAATGAACTGACTCATCATTAAGGGGTAATTCAACTATTATATCATTCAAAGCAAGCTCTAACCCTTGAGCTATGTGCAAAAATATAAGGAAAGAATCAAGAAAAAGTAAAAGGCGCACAAGAGGGGTGGAAAAACAAAGGTCGAGTTGGTATCTCATGCATCCACAATTGCTCCCTCCTCACATCTATCCACTCAGAATATGGATCCCCATCAACGTTTCACCATAGCACTTGACCATGAAGCCCTACCCCCTCCACGATCATTATTATTATTCAACAACACCTATCAATTGAAGGGTGGACAAAGGAAATGCTACTTCCCCTTGGGGTCGCAAGCACCTAATAGGGTTGTCCATTAGCCACTCCTACCTAGGGAGGAAACATATTGTAAGTTCAAAGCCCTAATTTTGGAAGGGGATTTTTATATGAAGCATCAAATAGCCCATGACACTCAAGCTTGGTGATGAAATAATGATTATTGTCTTTGGGGACTGGTTTCTTTCATTAGAATCTTTGTTGTGATTGTCAGGTGGTTCAACAACCCAAGTCTTGGGCACCTTACCTACAAGCACCTTAGGCTTTTAGAGAGGTATATTGGCATTCTCAAGTGAAGCATTGAGACTCTTAGGCCTCCCAGCAGCACCAACATATCACAAATGTACCAAAGGACTCATTGCACCCAAAATGTTGTGCCTGTTTGCACTTGATTTGATGAGTCTTCAAGATGTCACACCTGGACCAGGCATGCCCCCAGGCTAGCCTTAGCACCTTATGAGGATGGCATTTGATCCAGGGCCCAGATGAGGATGGTCTCACCTTTAGAGACTTGGGAGGGGTAGTAGCACCTAGAAATGCCTTAACATTGAAGCAAAAATGGACACAATTCACAGTTAGAAACCCATGGGGACTAGTTTATGGTGCCCCAACTAGATTTTGGGGCACAAAAAGTTGTTCAGTTGGATTTGAGAGCCAACCCTCAAATCATGATTTTTAGATGCTTCTACATCACACTTGCCACCGTATAGCACCGATGCATGTCATTTGGAGCTCATTTTTGGGATTACATCGGCCCTAAAGGCCTTAGGACTCACACATGTGGGCTTTTCTTAGCATTTATGTTAAAAGCTAGTGGGTTGGTTTGTAAGCCAAGGGTCTTATTGTGATTTGACTTGTCATTAGGAGCTTTGAGGCTAAAATTAGACTTCATCCTCCTCATACAAACAAAGGAGAGGATCATTGTAGTTATTCATCATCACTTGGATCATTTTAGCCCTCCTTAAGATATTTTGGCCTCTTTGTATCTTGGACAAGATGTGATCTATGAAGAATGTTGCATATTGGAACTATTTTCTTGTCTTTGGAGAAGTTGCCTTGGATCAATAATTGAATTTTTCATACATATTGTCCTCTAAGTGAGCCTTATTTATTGAAAATTTCTGATTTTGTGTCTAATGTATGGAATAAATTGATGATCTAGGGTTTTCTATTGCACTATTGTTATTAAAGATATGTAAACTAGGTCTCATTATTGCATGCATTACTCATGTATGATATGTGAATGACAATCCACTTGGGAATCTTACATAGCTCTCCCATGTGAATTTTGATCCCTCACAAAGGTAATAGTTAAGATTTGTTGCTAGGACATCAAAATATCCTTACTCTTTTGCAAGTTTTAGCCATTCTGAAGAATCCATAGACTCCATCCACCCAAGGATTAGGCATTGGCCTTGTCCATAAGGTGATCAACCTTTGTCTTACACTTGAAACCATTTTTGCTCTCCTCTATCTCTCAATTTTGACTTTCTTAAGGATAAGCAAACTAATTAGGGCTTGGAGCGAAATTCTCTAAAGGAGGAATTTTATGTTTTGGAAGGATTCAACATCAAAAGTAGGAGTGGTTTCCCTAAAATCATTCCTCTTAGTGGCTAATCTATCCATTTTTCTCCAAAATTTCTCATGCCCTAGTTATCTTACCCTAAGAGAAACCCTAGATAGGTTAAGCTTCAACGTGAAGGCTTCTTGGTTTCAAGTGCCTTTTCCTTGCTAGTATTCATTGTTGGAAACATTTTCTTTGCACCTTGACCCTGGGACGTTCCATTTTCCACAAACCCTCGGTCTAGTGTGCCCTAGTTTGGCCTCCCCAAGGAATGTGAATTGGCTATTCCTTGTTGCTTGAACCTTGTTCCTAAGTGTTAAAATTGGCAACTAGGGCCAAACTCCATGTGAGTCACCTTATTTATGGCCGCTGATATTTTTCCTAGATTCCTCTTGTCAAGAGGTGTAGGATTGATTTAAAGATCATCCGATTCCGACAAGTATTTATGGAGATATGAATTTATTTGTATTTACTTGACAAATTGTCAAGGTCGGCCAGCAGCTAAATGTGTGGCACACATGCCTAGAAAATCATATAAGTACAAGTGAGGTTGATTCATTATCAACTCATCTCATCTCAACTCATCTTCTCTCTCCTCATCTTATTGGGCTAGCAAAGGAGCAGCTTCTCTCAAAAGTGCAAGAAGAAGGACGAATTAGGGCAGCGTTGACTGATTTAGGGCAGCATTGACTTTCTGGGAGCGTTGACTGATTTAGGGTAGCGTTGACTTTCTGGGGTAGCGTTGACTTTCCTAGGGCTGCATTGACCAAGTGTTGGGCTGTTTTAAGGAGCATTGACCAAGGCTGACCTGCGCTGACTTTTTGGGTGTTGCGTTGACCTGAAAGTTGACCAGCATTGACTGATTAGGGCTGACCGCAGATTCCTGAACTTTGACTGATGTTTGACTGAGTATTGTGGACTGTTTTGGGCTGCTGAAGATAGTTGTTGAAGACCGAGTTCTTCAAGTTGACTAGAAGTCAATCCGGGGCTGTTTTGACCAAGTTTGACTTTGTTGATTTAGGGTTTGTCGCTGCTATTATTAAATTACAGATTTCTGAATTGTATTATTTCTCTTTGTTGAACTATTGAAGATTAAAGAAGAATTGATCAAAGGGTTTCCCTGCATTGGGCTTTGTCCCTAGCTAGCCGCCACATCTTGTGTCTCTTGTCTTGGCTTGTTTTTTGTCGATCGTTTAATGTTCTATCTGCACTTTACTTTATGTTTATGTGATTGCTAAACAGTGACTAATAAAAAGATTTGAAGTAAACTGCTCTAAACATAGAACATACCATAATTTAACACTAAGTTATATCATCCCTTGAATTCTCGCTTACACATAGTTAACACTTTCCATGTCACATTATAGGCCTTTTGTACCATCTCCATTCTTTGGGTCTAAATTGTCATTGGTTCATTGTAATTTGGCACCATTTTATCGACATCCTTGAGTAGGGACAGGAAACGTTGCCCTGGAGGCTAATGCAACTAAAAGAATGGAAAAGCATAATATGGCCACAATGAAAGAAAAAGAAAGTCAAAATGCAAAAGATGGTCGGAACATAAGTTAGCGTGTGGGAAAAAGTCTTGCATGAGCCCTACCCTCCTCATTAGCCATCACCCGGTTCCTAAGCACTTCCATGTCTCAACCATGATGAGTATAAACCACCTCATCTTAAGGGATAAATTAAATGTTATATCAGACAAATCCAACTCCAATCCTTGAGCTACACACCGTAATACAAAGCATTATCAAAAAGAGGGAAAAGGCACACTACAAGGGCAGAAAAAGCAAGCCAGACTGGGTAACTCATGCCTCCATGATTGCTCCATCCATTACATCTGTGCATTCAAGATGTGGACTTGCATTAGTTGGTCCCCTAACCATGGCACTCGGTTATGAAGCCTTTCCCCTCCATTGCCATTCACTTACACCAGCACCAATTGATTGAAGGGTTGACTTTGGAAATGCCACCTCTCCTTGGGGGCTAGAATCACCTACTAGGGTTGATTATTAGTTTCCCCTACTAAGGTAGGGAACACCTTTATGGGACTTGGTCCAGTAAGATATTGGAAGGTGATCCTAGTTTGAAGTAATAGTATGCCCTTAACATACAAGTTTGGTCCACTTACATGCTTATATGATCTTAGTTTCTAATGAATGGTTGGCTTTACCTGGTCTTGTGAGGTGATCCAGAGCAACACGAGCCTTGAGGGCATCCACTCCATAGGTACCTAGACCCTACAAATATATTGACGACTTAGCAAATGCAACACTGTCCACTTGCAGCAAAGCGTTGGACAGTGTGATGACATGAGAAACTGATACACATCCTAGAGTGCCCCCAACACCCAAGATACTAATCTTCTTTTTCCTAACACAAAGGACTCGTGATGATTGCACCACTGTACCTAACATGCCCCCAAGCTAGCCTTGACACTACTTGATGGGCAAGCCATGATTCAGAGCCCAAATGAGGATGGTCTTCCATAGAATGACCAAGGAGGGCTTATTGCACCTAATGGAGCCCTAACACCGGTGAGAGGAAGCACTACATTGACCATTGGAGACCCATGGAGATGACATGGGGGAACCTCAACCCAATTTGGGACCCTGGGAGCTACTTTGAGGTTGGATTTGAGGATTACTCCTCAAATGATGGACAATCATGATGCTTGAAGACACTTTCAGCCTTCCTTTCACTATGACCTAGGATTTGGAGCCCAAAAAGGGCGTGACATCACCACATTAGAGGCTTACGGATCACACATATGGGTCTATCTCAGCATTATTTCATGTTGAGCTAGTGTGTTGGCTTGTAACCCAAGGTTTATTTTATATTTAATCATTATCAAATTTGTTTAGGGGTTTCACTAGTTAAAATTAGCTGTGGTAGACCTCATATAAATAAAAGGTTACCTCACTCTTTCTTAGCATCATCATGTGTGGACTATTTCAGCCTAGCTCTTCTACCTCGCTACTCTTGTGGAGATGTGATCTTTGTGGATATTTGTTATTGAGACTAGTCCTTGTTGTGGAGACATTATTTTGGGACAAAGAAGGATTATTCATTGATATCTTGTGTGTACCTTTATTGTTGAATATAATTTATGGTTATTGTATGCAATGTATCTTGCTAGGGTTTCTATATTCCATATCTAAACACAACTTTGTATGAAATTTTGGTGAAACGTTGCATGCTTTAATTAAGAATCTTGAAAATCCCTTGAGAACCCCCTAGATAGTTTTTCTATTTTTTTTATTCCCGTATTGAATGATAGCTAGGGTTTTAAAGTGGAAACTTAGGGTTTTCCCCCTTACTCCCTTCTAGGGTTTGATATTTACATAGTAATTTTTCCTTAGACTTCATCACCCAAGTAGTTGGTAGGCACTGACATCCACAAAGGTGGTCAAAAATATAAAAGCTTTATTCTTTTCTCTCTCCTCTCTTGATTTAGCCCTTCAAGGCAAGCCACTAGGGCTAGGGAATAAGGTCGAATTCAACTAGGGTAAAATAGTTGACCTATTTTGAGGTTGTTCTTGGTGGTTGGAACGTATCTCATCTAAATCTTGCATTTTGCATGGTTGGAATAGCCTCCTTAGGGCTAAAGTCACAAACCCTAAGTAATTCTAACCTAAAAAAACCTAATCTAGCATTAAGGCTTCAATTTAGGGTTCGTTGTAGGTTTGTTACTCCCATTTGTTGATCATATCTTTCTTACAAACCTTTTCTTTGTCTTACATGCCTAATTGTGTTTTTTTTGTATCATGTCATCAAAACCCTAGGCTATAAGCCCTTCTTTATAGGTTCTTTTGAGGGTATGTTATTTCTTATCACATTAGATTGAACCTTGTTCTTAGTTTGAGTGTCGTACCCAAGCCTATTGAAACCATCACCTTTGAGCTATTGGCTTAGAATATCCTTTAGGTGACTTGTAGCAAGAAGCCTCCCTTGTGGTGAAATTCCACTTAAGAGTAGGAGGTGGAGTGCTGAGGTGACAGTGGCATCTAACCCATTGTTGTATCTTGATCTAGCTCTTGCCTTGTGAGGACTCTCACAAGACCTACCAGATTTTGAGGCCACAGTACTATTAAAGATGAAGCATTTGTTGAGGTTATCAAGCTTAAAAGAAGACAGTGATGCAACTTTGAAGGCAAAGAAATTTGAATGGCTTCATATGTGTGAGAGGCTATAGGTGTTCGCCGGATTGGTGCAAAATTGACAGTACCTCATCCTGATACAAACATACTGTATGTTGTTCACAAATTATCATATTATGTGCAGAAAATTGATCTCCTTGCAGTGAAAAGGGGTCAACCCAGCACCAGGAATTCGGTCTAAAATTTTAAACTTGTGGCAATGCTTATCTTCGTTAAAAGGAGCATTGTGAAGGTCAATTCTAGTAAAGGTTTCACATTTTTTGTACAAGCAAAGAGGTAGGGAAGGGATTGTTGGATTAAAAGCTCAATCAAAGAGGCTCTACATGGGTTGATAAAGTAGGTATATATGACAAAATTAGGTAGTAGAGTTTTTGTAATTATATAGCAAAGTGGCCCAGCATGGTGTGAAACTTGAACTTGAAGAGTTGCCTCAGTTGATGTTTATAGAGACACAATAATAACTTTTGGAGCAGACCAAATTCATACAAGTGTAAATAGAAAATCCCTCATTCTAGATGTAAATTACATTGGTGCAATAGAAAAGGTTATAATTTCCAGATCTTGAGCCTGTTGTTGACAGCAAATTGGATGTTAAGACGATTGGAGTTTTAAGGCTATAGGATATGGGAGAATATTGGTAGCTGGGCCTCCACTCTTCTAGCTCAGAATGTCCATAGAAAGAGATGGTACACAGATGCGCTCAAACTTGCATAACTAAAAGTATGTATGCATAGTCATCTCTGGAGGATAAATAGTCCTATAATTCAGCCTAATTACAAAGTAGTTGGTTGTAATAAGTCCATTCATACCTATGAGAGGAAAAAGCATACTCAAAACAGAAGTGAGGTGTAGCCAGACCACAGGCCTGCAGCATAGTATACCAGAAAGCTAAATTATAGAGCACACTGACATTGCAAAGCACATCTATATTGTGATTAAAGTGTGCATTTATGAGGAATATATATATAGGCATCTGAGTGCTTGAGCAAAGTTGCCCCCCTTTGATGGCGAATTCCTACAAGTGTTGCCACTGTTGATGTTTATGGAGACATAATAACAAATTTTGGAGCAGACCGAATTCATACAAGTGTAAACAACAAATCCCTCAGTTTGGATCTAAATTAAAGTGGTGTAACATAAAAGGTCATAATTTTTAGATCTCGGATAGGTTGTTGAGAACAGATTGGATGTTAAGATGATAAGAGTTTTGAGGGTACAAGATATGGGAGAATATTGGTAGTCAAGCCTCCACCCTTCTAACACAACACGTCCATAGAAAGAGTTGGTACACAGGTGCACTCAAACTTGCATAACTAAAAGTATGCCTGCACAATTATCTCTGGAGGATAAGTTGTCCTGTAATTCAGCCTAATTACAAAGTAGTTGGTTGTATAACTATGAGAGGGAAAACCATACTCAACAGACCTGAGGTGTAGCCAGACCATAGGCATGTAGCCTAGTAGACCAGCGGGGTAAATTACAAAGCACACTAGCATTGTAGAGTGCACCTATATCGTGATTAGGGTGTACATTTATGAGGAATATATATAGGCATCTGAGTAATTATGGATAGGGCCGATCTGGAACAAAAGTATGAATTTTGCTTGATAAGAGGGTCGACCTATGTATACAGATGCACAAGTGAGCCGATCTGTCTTTATTTTGGAGAATTAATAAAATAATTGAGCAAAGCTCCCACCGCCACCCCTCCCCAAAAAAAACTCTTTCATTAGCTAGTTTAATGGAAAATTTGGAATAATAATGTAAGTTATATCCCTGCTTATTTCCACCTTGGAAGCCCATTGAAAGGGGTTGGAGTCATCACAAATTTTATGGATACTTAATGGTCCATGTAAGGTTGTTTTAGGAAGGCGTGGTCTCATATGGGTGATTGTTAACTCATTGTGTGGGGTTGGAAGATCCACTTTGGAAGTGCTTATGTCTGCTTGTGAAAGATGAAGGATAAGTCTTGGGGCAATTTTGGAGGGTTTCTTATTTGAAGGAGTATTCCCTTTAAAGGTTTCTCAAGGGTTCATGTATAATCCACATGGCTTTGAGCATTTGTACTCACCTTAGAGAAGACTCAGGGCTTCTTTGCACAATTGAGAACTTTTTCAGCATGGAAGGGCCTTTGAAGGCATGAAGCTAGCAAGTTGGAAACCCATTGACCAATTTAAAGGGGCTTTAAAGATGAGCACCTATTTGGACTCCACTTATCCAAAAATATGTTGATTTGGGGAAGAGAGCATTCTCCTTCAGGGAATTTTGTGCCCAATTTGGAGGGTTTTGCTCGAGATTTAAAGACTTTTTGGAGAATTTATGCAACTGAAGGGCCTTTACAGGATGGTGGCACCAAAGTACCCTTATGCCCTTCATTTGTGGGTTTGAGTCATCTTTTGAGTGTTTAAACCCCTAATTTTTGTACATATGGCATTAGAAGCCCCATTTTATGTTACTTTAATTAATTTGTAGAGATGGCCCTTTGCCCCTCCTTAGGAAAATTTAGGTATTTTAGCTTAGGAAATTATTATTTTATTTCAAGGGAAGTTGAGCACCTCCTCTATAAATAGATGAACACTTTCTCTCATTTTCTCATGGGATTTTGGGTGTGAAATCCCCTAGCAATTTGAAATTTCTGAGATTTTTTCTTGTAAATTTTGGCATTGGTTATTTAAAGCAAGGCAAATTGTTTGGTGGAGGATATGTTTTGAATAGAGGAATTTTCTTTGGATGATGCTTTTGGATGAATAGTGTTATTTTACTATAAGTATTATCTTCCATTTTTCCACAATTGTTGAAGAAGGGTTTTTCATGTGACATATTAAATTTTGCAGCATCTCTTATGCACTTTATTTTCTTCATATGAAAAAACTGCCATTAAGTATCCATCAAGGAAACTAGATTGTATTCCTTAACCTCAATCCTCCTACTTTGGAAAGTCACTAGGCTTGGATTTGTTGAATTTTCCTTACACCCCAGATCTGGTCTATGTTTAAACTAGAGCATAGGCGCACTGAAGATACACAACATTAACAACACTTTGCAAAGCGGAAAATACATACATCAATGAATCAACTAGTGCACATGACATTTTTAAAACTTTTTAACCCACTACTTGTTATATTACAAACTTGAATACAATATTCTTAGGGCTTCAGTACTAGGAATCATGGCCCTTACATACAACCCTGATACAAGGACACGACTAGGGCTTAGTGTCAACAACAATGATCACCAATCTACCCTAAACAAAGTACACTTGACCTACTTGATGATGTTGCACACGCTCAACCCTTTTAGTCCACGTACCTTGAACACATCTAACGGGTACTTTGCCTCCCCATCTACTGATCACTACAACTACATCTTTAGCTCCACATTATACCGCTATCAATGATCACAACTCCTTTTGTGTCACTGAACTTTGACCCACTGATCTTTCCACTAGAAACCCTCTTGCTCCACTAAGAAGTCTACTCATTAGGTATTCTGGAACTGCCCTCTTATCAGTGATTTTCCTCCTTGCATTCACTGAACTAGGACTCCACAACTTTGCCTCCTAACAACCCACCGGTTCCTTCCATGAACACTGTACTTGAGGTCTTCAAAGGCTTCCCACTTGTTAATATCTTGGTTGCTCTAGAATGTTGCTCCTAGGGCACAACAGATCTTCCCTCATATATCTAAAATGCCTCCTACATTTACTAATCTAGGGCACAACACATTCTGCCCACTAACAGTGACAAGTCTTCCTACTTGTATTAGGGCTTGTTACACCATCCCTTTTGACTAATCTTTTGACTGCTTCAAAAGCCCATCCTTAGGGCATCCAACCAGCCCTCCATCAATCCTTTAACCCACTATAAAATGACTAAACTTAGAGCTTGTTTGTACAACCACTAACAGTACACAACCTAGCTATTCTTAGGTCGTCTTCTTCATCACTTTAAGCACACTTTTCGTCTCGTCAAGACAGACCCAACACATCTGCCCTATACGCACTTATGTCCAACATACTTTGTTGCCTTTATTCATTACCGATACATTTGCACAATCCTAAAGGAATGTGGCCTTACACACAAAGACAGTATAACCTCTCCTTGGGGTCTCAGTCCTCATACTTGTGCACAGAAGTTGGCCTCTTAGGAACAAAACTAGGGAACTGATCTTGTCCTTGAAGAAGCCCTCAACTAGCACATAAACATTACTCCTTTAACAATGATCGAACTGCCTTCCTCTCATTGTACTTAAGCATCAAATATACAGTTGTTCCAAACCCTTGGAAAAATCCTTCCAACCAACAATATCCTCCTCAAACATCAACACCCTTGTAGCCCTACCACAAACCTCAACACATGTTCAGCCTCCTCTTTATGCTGCTTTACCTACAACAAAACCTTCAACCTACACTCTAGGGTCTATGACCATATAAACTAGCCCTAAAGCAACCCTTATCTCAACTTTATGAGACCTTCTTCTCCTGCGCTATGATCTGAGGCAGCTCAGACCTTAGATCTGCAAACACATAGGCCTTACAACCTCCTTTCCAACCTGGTTAGGGGCTCGGCCCTTCTCCACAAACATTCGACCTTCAACCTCTCATAGAACAGGGATCTCGACCCTAATTTCAGACCTTCTTTTCTGAGATTCTTAGTAGCCCAACACAGATCAAACTCCTCCTTGAGCATAGCGATCTTGGACTAAACTTTCTTCATTGTTGCAGCTCTTTGAGGAAGGATGAATCACCTTGCTAGATGCCTTATTAAGAAGTCGTTGCTCTTATGGATGAGTACTCAACCTCACTTGCAACCCTTCTTAGCCTTCTAGCTTGACCACCTCCTAGGGCTACATTTCTCTAGCCTCTACAATGAAATGATGTTCCTCGCACTTGATATCTAGGCTTGATCCTTAGGCCTCTTTAAATAACCTTTTCCTTTAGTCCCTTATAAACCATTTATATCTAGGGTTTTATTCCTCTTGACCTTAGGAAACAATAATAATTTATTTTCAAGTTTAGACCCTTTTCTTGGGTCCAAAACCCAACTGATTCGGTATTTTTCCCACAAAACCCTTGTGGTCCATTCCCCCAAACCCAGTGCCCTAGGGTTGTGGGAATACCTGCCATGAAACACAAATCAACAGGATTGAGAGGTTATACCTCTCTCTTTCCCACTCCATCCAAGGTCTTCATCCATTGATTCACTCTTTGTCTAACTCCATATGTTGAGATATTCATTAATGAACCAAGGCATTAGTCTTCTATTATTCATGGATTTTATAAATCATTAAATTCAAAGTAGCACATGTTTAGGAATTTGTTTGAGCATCTACAAAGTCTATCTTAAACCATTGGTTCTTTGACCTCGTTAGTTCATTTCACCCAAAGCCATACTTTATTCAAGCCTATTCTGGATTGTAAAATTTGGAAGCTCCTTAGAGAACCATTTGACTAGGATCCCTTGGTCACCTAACCTATATGTCTTGTTGATGAAGCCTCCCTTAAGGGGATAACATCTTCCCACAAAACAAGAAGGGAATTCAATACTAAGGTGACAATCGTGATGATCCCATTGTTGCTAGGGATCTAGTGTGAAAATTTCACCAATGAAATCCTATTGCAAAAACTGGAATTAATTCTTTGAATTGTTAATTAATTTAACAATTCATTTGCTACGGGAAATACCAAATTAATCACACTACAACCATCACAAATAAATTGTGGAAGAAAATAGCACTGAAAACTAAGAAAATTCTAACACACACACACAAAAATTAACACATTTATTTTTGGACAAATGTCCCCGAAAAAACCCAACTTGGAAAAACCAGTGTAGCAGCTGAGGGTTTTTATTATTATGCAGCAGTGAGAAATTTTGAGTACAAAATGGATGCTGAAAACTGGCAATCCTGTAGAGAAAATACTAGCAATAATATCTTAAGGGAAATTACCCTCACTCCGACCAATCTCAACACTTTGAATGTGCATTGGGTAAGAATACTAAGAGACCATTTGGAAGCAGTGCTTCACGGTCGAAAGAAATCTTGGATCTTATCAACTCTGATGTATGTGGCCTTATGACTCCAAAATCACTTGGAGGCCATCTATATCATGTCACATTAATAGATGATCATTCAAGAAAGACCTGGATTTACCTAATGAAAACCAAGGATGAAGTATTTATAAATTTCAAGAATTCAAAGCTGAAGTGGAGAACCTTACAAAGAGAAGAATCAAGATACTAAAATCTGATATGGAGGAGAATATACATCTAAAGAGATTATAGCATTCTGTAAGGAGTCTGGGATTAAGAGGGAGCTGATAGTCCCATACAATCCCAAACAAAATGGAGTCGCAGAAAGAAAAAACAGATCCATTGAAGAAAGTATAAAAGCAGTGTTACACGATCAAGATCTACCTAAGTTTTTGTGGGGAGAGGCAACCAAGACAATGATCTACATTCAAAATCGATGTCCTCACATATCGCTAGAAAACAAAACTCCGGAAAAAGTGTTCACTAGGAAGAAGCCATCTATAGATCACCTCCAAATCTTCGGGTGTCTTTGTATATTCATATACCAAAGGACAAAAGAAAGAAGGTGGATCCTTCCGGTATAAAGGGGACTTTTGTTGGGTATAGTAACTCATCAAAGGCCCATAGAATCTATATGAGAGATAGACATCACATTGAAGTTAGTAGTGATGTCATATTTGATGAGAATATAGCATTCAAGAAATCAAAAGAAATTTCTATAGATTCTGATGACGAAGAACTTTCGATATTTGAGGAAGAAGTTGAAAAGGGAGGAGAAGGATCACACCATGAAGAAGAAGGGCCAAGAGAACCTGTTCAACCAGTGGTCATTCCCTAAACAAGGAAAAGACCTAATTGGTTGAAATCTACACTACTTGATGCAGAAGGTCATGGGGCAGCACAAAGATCATTTAGAGAAAGTAAGATACCCAAGAAATATTTTGGGTATGCTGCATACATGACAAAATTAATAGAAGCAGAACCATCCACCTTTGAAGAGGTTGTAGAACAACGAGAATGGAAGGATGCCATGAATGAAGAATATCAATATATAATGAAGAATGGAGTTTGGGAGATCATACCTAGGCCCGAAGACAAATCTGTGGTTACTTCCAAGTGGATCTATAAGATCAAGTATGTAGTTGATGGAAGTATAGATAAGTATAAAGCAAGATTTGTGGCTAGAGGATTCTCTCAACTTGAAGGCATCGACTATGAAGAAACATTTGCTCCAACAACAAGATATACAACGATTCGATCATTAGTCTCTCTGGCAGCATCAATGGGATGGAACATCCACCAAATGGATGTCAAGACTGCGTTTTTGAATGGCACTATAGATGAAGAAGTCTATAAAGAACAACCCTTGGGATTTGAAGTCAAAGATAGGAAGGCATATGTTTGCAGTTTTAAGAAAACATTATATGGCCTCAAGCAAGCATCAAGGGCATGGTATGCTAGAATGGATGCATACCCAGAGAATAGGCTTCACAAAAAGTTTTGCTGACTTGAACCTTTATATTAAGGTTGTAAACAATGAACCTGTAATTATTCTTCTATATGTAGATGATCTTCTCTTGACAAGTTTTGAAGGTCAAATTGAAGAATGTAAAAAGCAAATGGCAGCAGAATTTGACATGAAGGATCTTGGGTTGATGCATTACTATTTGGGAAGTCTGGCAAGGACCAAATGAAATCTATCTGGGTCGAGGAAAGTATGTGATCGAGATTCTAAAGAAGTTCGACATGACGGACTGTAAAAATATGACCACTCCAATGATCACAAACTTGAAGAGACTAAGGAGTTCTGAATCAAGCCCTGTGGATCCTTCCAAGTATAGACAACTTGTTGGCTCATTAATGTACTTGGTGAATACTCAACCAAACATATGTTATGCAGTAAATGTACTCAGTCAATTCCAAGTAGAGTCGAAGCATGATGATTGGATAGCAACACAGCATATTCTAAGATATCTACGAGGAACCATCAACTATTGTCTAAAGTATGATAGAAGGAATGATGTCCAATTGATTGGGTATACAGATTTTGATTGGGGAGGCAGTGAATAGGATGGAAGAAACACTACGGGAGGATGTTTCAGTTTAGGATCCTCCATGGTCTCATGGATGAACAAAAAGCAAGACATTGTTGCTTTGAGTAGCACCGAGGTTGAATATGTTGCAGCATGTGAAGTAAGTAGGGAAACAACATGGTTGAGGAAGTTGTTATCCGACTTGTTTGAAGGATCGATGAACCCTACAATGATACTTTGTGATAACACCAGTTGTATTCATTTGTCTGAGGACCTAGTGTTCATGGGAAAACAAAGCATATCAACAACAAGTATCACTATATTCGACAACTAGTATAAAATGGTGTGTTGCATCTACGGTATATATCCACTAATAAGCGGGTAGCTGACATATTGACGAAATCAATTTCAAACAAGAAGCTTATATACTTAAGGGACAAGCTTGGTTTGGTGGATTTGTCCTTCCTAATTAAGAGGGAGAGATAGACACGACATTCTTGTACTCACTTGGGAAGAAAGAATGGAGGATTAGGTAATCATCTGACATTCGATACTCTTTGAGAATGTGGTAGGGCATTCAAAACAAGAGTAGTCACAGACCGATATTCTTTGAGGATTAGCTACTCAAGGTAAGAATAGTCCAATGGGAGGTCATACTCCGTGAACACCCGGGTGGGGTATGTACCTTAAGAGACAATAATGATGGTGTCTATATATATATCATTAGTCTCGCCAACATTGTGCTCTGATCTTGTGGAGAGATAGAGTTGTTAGTCAAGGCATTGCTATGTGAAAATGTTGGTTATTATGATGTTAGACAGATGAGTTACCAATCCAACTCTTCTTATGAGATCTCTTCAGATTGAGAATGACCATATACCTCTTATGAATACCTCCCTAGTTAAGAGGGAGTGTTGAAAAATGTGTAGCTAGGTTTAGTCTTGATTAGTACGAAATTTATTCTTGTAAACATAAAATGAAAAAGAAATTACTATTATTATTATTGAAGCATGGGTTCCATACTCAAGTTCTTTTATTTTATAGGTAGAGCACCCATTGAGTGCTTCTAGGGTTTGTCCTAAGTAAAAGAGTCATTGTCATATATGGAAGACCCTATGGGCACATTGTAAGTTGCAAAGAAAATTTTATTTTGTCTTGAAAATGTCAAAATACCTCCAAGGTCAAGTTGGCCTAATGAGTTGTCAAGTCCGCCTACATGAAGAGCCATGTCCACCCTTAAGGAAGCCTATATATAAGAGGAACTTGTCCTCCATTTGAATTACTCACTCTCTCATCTCTTATATGAAGAATACAAAAGAAAAGGAAGTTGAAAGTGCAAAGGAGAGAAGGTTGAAGAAGTCAAAGTGTTTGGGTCTTTCTCTATTCTTTTGGAAATGCAAAGTTAGGGTTTTTGCGCTAGGATATTCTGAGGTTATATTTTGGAAGCAAGAGAGAAGGGAAGGCAAGCGAAGGTGTCATGGGGCATCTTACCAGCCCTAGGACTCAATTCAAGGCAAGCGAAGTCAAGAGGAGGGTTGTTGGAGGGAGATTGAGTCTCCTAGAGAAGCAACAACAGTTGCAGCAATTGTTGGGGAGCAGAATTTCGGATCTACTGGGAGGTCAAAGATATTGCAGCAGGAGGTCGTGGAAGACTTGATCTTGGAGGGTATTTGTTTGAATCTAGGTCATGGTATTCGTCAATTGAAAGATCTGAAAGATAAGAAGAGATTTTTGGATTTTATCCTCGAGAGGAGGGGTTTTGGCCCCAGCTTGCAGCCTATATACTATGTCACTGCTCTTACTGTTTTGGTAGTTGTTTGATGTATTGCACATTGAAATAATAACAAACAAAGCTAATTGATGTAAAAGGTAACACAAACAGTTATCAAGTTAAGAGAATTAACATATTCATTGCCCTATTGAATTCTCAACAAAACCGGCACACTTTGAGAAACTGCACCCTAAACTCTGAGAGCCCTATCAATATCATGCCCTTGAGCATTATAAGAAAGCTTGGAATCACCTTATTGAGAAAGTGCTTAGGAAAAATGATCCTAAACTATGAAGAACTTAGGGTGTGTAGGCTGGTAGAAGCTAGAAGGGTCTTTTTCCATACATATTCCGAGAAAGAATTCTCTATAAACATTGTCATTGTCAAAACGGATCCGACATGGGGTATGATTTTATCTAAACAATTGATCGAAGATCTTAACTTGTCCATCAGTGAAGATAGTTCCACTATATACCACCATTGGAAAGAAAACTCCTATGTATCCATCCCTAGACAAGAATTCTTTGCCCCAATGGTTGTCGCCTCCCAAGAATATAATAATGACTTAGAAGAAGAGAATAATAAACTTGGGAAATGGAGGATTTTAAAAAATGATAATATCAATACCTCTCCTCTCCTAGGCATTGGGTAATGTATTTTGATGGAGCTCACTTTAAGGCTGGATCGGGTGCTGGCAATGTCATCATATCCCCTTCTAGAGAGTACCTACCATTTGCTTTAAGACTCCAATTCACTTGCACCAATAATACTGCTAAATATGAGGCCCTCTTATTAGGACTTGAGGCGGCCCGGTCAAGGGAGATTCAACAATTAAACATAAATGGGGAATCTTACCTTGTTGTCTCACAAATACATGGAAATTTCCACACAAAGGATGAAAAGTTGAAACCTTATAGGGAAAGAATCATTAACATGATCAAGGGCTTTAAAGAGCTACACTTCAAGGCTCTAGATCGATGTCTCAATAACATGGCCAATGTCTTATCCATAGATGCATCCACATCGTCAATCATTCATAGTGATATTGCCAAGAAAGGGAAGTGTATAGTTGACACAATCCACGGACCCTCCATCCTTGACTACAAGGATAATTGGCCTATTTTTGAAGATGATCAAGACATAACCAATTTCCTTTGAGACCATGAGGATCCTGATAGGAAAAGTAAAGATTTAGTAAGTGAACAACATTTTGATAGGAATGACGTTACCATCACCAAAGATGATGACCAAGAATCACCTGATATGATGGACCTCAATCTTGGATCCGAGACCTCTCCCCAAAGGATCAAAATTGGGAAAAACTTATCTAAAGAAGAAAGAAATGAGCTTGAAAAATTATTAAGGGAATTCAAGTATGTATTCGCTTGGTCCTATGATGATTTGAAAGCCTATAGCCCTGAGGTCATCCAACATACCATTACTCTCAAGGAAGGTTCGACACCCGTTAAGAAAAATTGAGAAGAATAAACCCCAAACTTACACCTTTGGTCAAGGATGAACTTCAAAGAATGGTTAATGCATGGATAATTGCCCCAATACGACATTCATCTTGGATCTTAATCCGGTGATCACTCATAAAAAGATTGGTAACATTAGGATGTGCATTGGCTTTAGGGATCCCAATTGTGTGTGTCTAAAGGACAATTACCCCTTACCCAATATGGAGAATCTCCTGCAAAGGATAACAGGATCCCAAATGATGTTATTCCTTGATGGTTTTTCTGGATATAATCAAGTCATTGTAAAGGAAGAAGATCGCTTGAAAACTGCCTTCATCGCACCATGGGGAACATACATGTATCTTAGGATGCCTTTTGGTCTCCTCAACGCTAAATCCACCTTACAAAGAGCCATGGATTCTTCTTTTAGAGACCTCATTGGGAAAATCATGGAGATCTATCAAGATGACTTGACTGTCACCTCTAAAGAAAGACATGATCATTGCAAAACCCTGAGAAAAGTATTTGAGAAATGTAGGCAAGATAGCATCTCCCTAAATCCTAAGAAGTCTATATTCGGTGTTGACAAAGGTAAACTATTGGGCACGTGGTCTCCAAGGATGGGATTAGCATTGACCCTAAAAGAATTCAAGCCATTAAAGACATTTCCCCTCCTAAAGACCAAGGCGCTTTAAGATCCTTTTTCAGCAATATAAATTTTGTAAGGAGATTTGTACCAAATTTTGCTAAAATCGTCAAACCTATGAATGACCTCCTAAAGAAGGATGCTCCTTACTTATGGAACCAAGCAACAAATAGCACCTTCTAAGAAATTAAGGATAGAATTGCCTCTACACCTATCCTCATTAGCCTGGATTACACTAAGGATTTTATCATATACTCCTTTGCATCTAAGGACACTATCGCTTGCATCCTCATGCAAAAAGACGATGAAGGAAGGGAGAGGCATGTAGCCTTCATGATTAAGCATCTTAGGGATGCGGAAACAAGATATACTATCACTGAAAAACAAGCATATGCTCTTGTCAAATCTCTTAAGTACTTTAGGCCTATGTGGGGTATAACAAGATATATGCATATGTCCCTTACCCCGACATGAGGGATGTACTATCACAAGTTGATTTTCTTGGGTCCAGGGGGAAATGGGTGTCCAAAATCCAAGAGTATGACCTCGATATCCATCCTAAGAAGGTCATCAAGGGACAAGGCTTGGCTGAAATGCCTACCGAGAAGAACAATGAAGCCATTAAAGAGGGAGAGGAGGAGCAGTTATGTGCCACATCCACTGAAGTCAAAAACAATGACTAGTACACAGACATTGTTTATCATTTACGCAATCTATTTCCCGCGCCCTCACCTCGTCGATCACAAGATAAGATCCTTGAGACTTAAAGCATCTAAGTTTTGCTTGACCCAAGATGGCCTTGGATGGATGAGTCCTAATGGGGTGATCCTTCGATGTGTTAGAAAGGAAGAGTCTGAGAAGTTGATGAATGAATTCCATGTTGGTTTTTGCGATGGACGTTTTGCTACCTGAACCACTACTCATAAGATTTTGACGGCAGGTTATTACTAGCCCACCATCTTTGCTGACACCCTCAACTTTGTAAAACGATGCCAACCTTGCCAATTATTCGCCAGAAAGCAACACCTTGCGGCTATGCCATTAAAAAACATTGTCGTCGATGCATCTTTCCAACAGTGGGGTTTAGATTTTATCGATGAATTCAAAGACAATTCTAGCGATGGGCATAGATGGATCCTCACAGCGACTAATTATTTCACTAAGTGGGTTGAAGTGATACCAACCAAGAAAGCATCTTACCATGTAGTTATGGATTTCCTTGAGGATAAAAATATTACCAGGTTTGGTGTTCCTGCCAAGATTGTCACTGATAATGCCAAAGCTTTTGACCTCATGGCTTTGACATCCCTATGTAATAAGTATGGCATAATCTTATCACATTCTTATAACTATCACCCTCGAGGAAACGGACAAGCTGAGTCAAGCAATAAAAACCTCATAAAAATTATCAAAAGAACTACCGGCAACAATAAGAAGGATTGGCATAGCAAGATCAAGTATGCCCTATGGGCTGACCAAACCACTGTAAAGGCTTCCACTAGTTTTAGCTCGTTCTAATTAGTCTATGGTTTTGAAGCCAGACTACCTATCCAAATGCAGTCACCCATCCTTGAATGTCTGAAAGCTTTCCCCGATCAACAAAATGCCATACAATCTTGTATTGATCATATAATTGAAAATGATGAGAATAGAAGGAAAACTTTTGACCAAATTAGCCCTAGTCATGATAAAATGAAAGTCGCCTTTAAACATAGCCAGTGCAAAGCATTCAAATCCAGCATGCACAAGAAGTGGGACAACCTTTGGATAGGTCCATTCAGGATAAGTGATGTCGTAGGAATAAACTCATACCAATTAGAGACTCCTGATGGAGATTCTGTTCCCCTCCCTATAAACGAACAACTCCTAAAGCAGTATTATCCCAATGCCACTTGATATTGTATCATATGCATGGTAGAGTAGGATGCATTTCATATTGATTTTGGATTAGAACGAACATCATATGGTATTTCTCATGGTATATTAGC
>APFE030746132.1:82252-128839 GCA_000404065.3 Pinus taeda
ATTTTCTGTTGATTTTACAGCCTAACACTAAGCATGGGTGATCATAAGACATTGTGAAAAACATGTTGCCCCATGGATTCCATCATTGATATGTGCAGATAATAGATCTACGGTAACCAAGAGATTGCTAAAGTTATCATGACCTCCCGTTCGAGTAGCTTCGTCCACTTTCTTGAGAGATCACGTCCCTATTAGAGCCAATTGTTACCCACCATTTGTGGGTGATATCTCTAGGAGAAAAAATTTCTCCAAGATGGTCCTCAGTTGGCATCCAAAAGCACCTTGCAGCCACCAACTAACTCGTTGTGCCACTTCTCTGCCACCTAAGCCAGCCATGTGGTCCCTCACCCATCTTCCATGATCGTATGTTTGAAGGTGGGCCTTCTGAACCAAAAGGTATGCCTTGTCATTTAGTAATTGAGTATTGTAGTTTGCTTATAATGGACACTTCTGGGCAAGGATTAATGGGGGAATTTAGCGGAAAGAAAGGGCTAGGTTTGTGCCCTTTTTCCCTTGACCCTTTTGAATGTTAACCTTGGATTCTAGTCCCGTGGGATTTCTTTTACTGGCCATTTTGGCTCTAGGGATGGTACTTCATGGAAACCTTGACTTTGGTTGCGTGGTCCCGCTCTCACATCCACATATATTGCCCCCTTTCCACTAATTATGATCCCATTCATCATTTCTCCCACCTGGGACCACATTCCTCCACTGGGTCCACAGAGGGTTAGCTCTCCCCTTCCCCTTGCCCACACCTTGGCTCAAAGCCTGGAATGATACCCCAGAAGTTGATGCAGCTAAAAAGAAAAGTAAAAGCATAATTGACCACATTCAATAGGAAATGTACCACAAAATGCAAAAGATGGCTTAGACAAACGTATTTAGCATGTGGGCAAAAGCCAATACATAAGCTCTACCCCATCTTCATGGCCATCACCCTGCTTCCTACAAGCCCTAGATGAGCCTCCTTTATCATTTGGGAACCCATGAATGTCCCAACCCCTAGTGGGCAATGAACCGCCCTACCTTAAAAGAGGCATCCACTACTATATCTCACACATCATGATCCTACCCATTGAGCCCCCAGCAATTAATTAAAGAAAAATCATAAAAGGCAAAAAAGCATATAAAGAAAGGTGGAAAAATCAAGGTCCTCATTTACCACGATTGCTCCCTCCTATACATTAAATACCTTAAGTGTGGGCTTCCCTTTTACTAGAAACCTTGTACCCCAGCATGTGACCCAGGGTTGCCCCTTTTCATTCCCCATTCCATTCATCTTTTATCACATGCCACCATCTTTTAAACGACGTACCTTGGACATATTATCCCCTTTAGAAGTAAAAACCACCTAATGGGATACTTGGTTAACCCCATTTGGAGCTTGGAGACATTAGCACATGCCAAAGCCCATTATGGAAGGACATGCCATTATGAAGTCCCCACCTGTTGTTTATGGGTTGTAAGCTCTTTTACTTGATTTCCTTGATGACTTGTTGTACTGGAAGGCTAGGGGACACATTGGATTTTATGCAGGATTGCAAGGGGTATCGATTTTGGGTTTGGTCTCCCTACACGAGGTCCTAACCCTCCAGAGGGATACACTAGCACATGTAGGTTGTGTGTTGAGAGTCATGGGCCTCCAAAGCAATACACAACACTCCATGGATCCACATAGATGTTCATAGACTGCTCGAGATTCACCTATTGGACAAGGAAGATGCACCTGGTTCACCTTTTCCCAACGAGTCACACATTTGTACCATGCACTTGGTAGATAACCTAGGACTTGTATGCTGGTGTGGCATCACTTACACCATCATCTGAGTTCTTACATATGGTCTACAAGCATCTTCAACTTACTTGGATATCCATGAGGCCACTTGTGTGCCCTCAAAGCCGTTGGGAGCACCACAGGTTTATTATGTGGAGAACAAGGGGCCAATCCCTTGTCCATTAGTTTTGGAAGTCCAACTCATCATTTTGGCATTTATGGACATCATCAGGCCTCTTAGAGAGCCAAACGACATGAGTTATTGATTATTCGACCTCTTGGGAGGCTTATTATTTTGTTTATAAGCTAGTTTGCGTTGATTTGGGGTAGCATCAGATGTGCTCTAGCCACAAAATTTGGTGGAGAGGTTGGGGCACATGAGATTTCCAATACCTAGAAAGGGTTTGGATAGATTCTAAATAGTTCAGGAAATATTAAAATAATTAATATTTTTAATAGAGTACCTAAGTCTAAACTTAGGAAAAATAAAATATTAATGTGTATTAATATGAAATTGTGTTAGAATGGTCCAAAAGACATGGATCAAGCCAGATCTAATCTTAGCCGTTGATTAGGGACTTAATCTTGGCCGTTGATATGTCAACAAGAAAAGTATAAGAGGAGGCTTGAGGGTCACTTGGAGAACACACCAGAGTGATCAGTCATTCTATTCTCTAAAGCAGGGTTTGCTAAGAGAGATAGAATTAGTGATCGGGAGATGCAGCTGAAGGGCTTTTGAGTACAGAGAAATAGAAAGGCAGAGATAGTGCCAGGAGAGCAACGCAGTAGCCGGGGAGAGTGACGCAGAGCCAGCCAGGGCTCACGTAGGGCCACGCAGAGGCAGTCGGGAGCTGCGCAGAGCGTCAAAGAGGATAGCATTGCTAACGCAGAGGGCCAAAGGGTTGATGCGGGGCCTCCTAACGCTGACGCAGACCCATTTGGGGTGACGTAGGGCCAGTGTGAGGCAGAGAGGTGCTAACGCAGTGCAGATAAAGGCTGACGCTGGGGTTTCTAGGGCAGATTGGTGCTAAGTAGCTGCTGGAAGGATTATCCAAGGTTTCAGCCAGGAGATTTGTCAGAAACTGAGATGTATTACTACCAAGGAAATTCTCTATTGGGTAGGCCAGTTTCGGCACCCAGATTGTACTCTGATATTGCTTAATAAGAAAACCCTCAGATTGTTGCACCGGTTTTCTGACATTAGGTTTTTCCAGGGGCATTGGTCCAAAAATAATAGTGTCATATGGTGTGATTGTTTCTGTTTTCTTTAGTTGCTGATCTGTAATATGTTGAGCATGCACTAGTGTTTATTTTCAGTATTTACATTGTAAATAACTTGTTAAGTAAAATAACATGTAGGTAGGAATAAATCAGATAAAGTGCATGGAGGGTTTCTAACTAAGTAAACTTAGAAACTTCAACATGTTATCAGGTGTGATTGCAGATCGCAGGAGGACTAAAGGACATCAGCCGAGCGGAGCAATCGCCGCAAAAAACAGTTGTCCCGAAGTGACAGAAGTTGTTTCTAGCATAGCAGCAACAAAGGAAGGGTGACGCAGTGCTTGCATCATCAAGGGTGTGCCAAGAAGAGGCAGCGTAGAAGCTAAGGAAGGCAAAGGGAGCCTCATGTAGAGCCACACAGTAGCTGGGAAGGCTAACACAGTTGGCTGAGGAGGTCGTGTTGCTAGTGTCAAGATTGTGCAGAGCCTAGGAGCTCTCACCTTCAGGTTGTTGGGGTTTTAGAAGGCTGTGGGAATATTGCAGAGTGGAGCTGGTGAGGTACTATAGTTAGAAGAGTACCTGACAGAGCAAGGTCAGAGGACCTGCTACCGAGGGTTTCTAGCCGAGGAACCCGGATCAGTGGTGCGGTTGCACAAGACGATTAGACTCTCAGAGTAAGGGGCATCTCCATAGCGGCAGAAGGATTTCCAGGAGGGAAATTAGGACTCAGAGGGAGTCCAGAAGAGAACTTCCAAACGAGAAGTAGAGACTCAGAGGAGTCGAACATAGAACTTCCAGGAGGGAAGTAGAGGAGCATCATGCACTACATGGAGTAAGAGACCAGGATAGACTGGACGGAGCATCGAACTTCGCAGTCTGGAGGGCCAGAATCTTATCCGTACTGGATAAAAATCGTGTCAAGAACTTCGCCTTGAAGGTAATAGCTATCCCAATTGACCCCAATGATAACGACAAGTACGATGAGGCAATGGCGAAGGCCAAGAGCATTATCCTTGACGGGGTCAAGGATCATGTAGTACCACACATAGACGAGAAGGAAACGACATTTGAGATGTGGGAGGCTCTCACGAAGTTGTACCAACATACTTCTATCCAGAGAAGAATGCTACTTGAGAATCAATTGAGGTCGTATCAGATGAAGGAGGGAGAATCGATCGACACCTTCCTATGAGGACTGAATGAGATCCGAGATTAGCTAATTGCTATAGAAGCCACACCGGATCAGGAGTTGATGGTAAGGACAACCCTGAATGTTGTCTCAGAAGACTAGGAGGTATTTGTCCATAGTATACTGGGCAGAGGGACTCTCCCACCTTGGGACAAGATGTGGACGGCTCTTCGCCAGGAAGAGATTAGACAGCAGTCGAAGACGGGTAGCAGCAGCAAGGGGATCAAAGTCAAGCAGGAGGAGGAAGATGTTACCCTAGCATCTGAGGGAAATCAGAAGAAGCAGAAGAAGAAGGATCTCTCTAAGATCAAGTGCTTCCACTGTGGGGCGTTGGGTCATTATGCGACCTAGTGTCCAAGGAAGAAGAATAAGGGAGAATCTTCTGAGACTAAGGTGGCGCCAGCACGAGTAGAGAAGGAAGTTTTGACAGACGATGATTGTGCAATGAGTGCACACGCACCATTTGAGCGGAAGTGGGGAGACATCGAGCTATAGTCAGGCGGACTACAGGCAATGAGGGGCAGGATCATCAAGGTACCCAGCCTCTTGGATTAAACCTTGCTACAAGAGCCCCGAAGAGGAGTAGCAAGGCTGGCCGATGTGGGTAGAGATGGATGTGGATGGAGCGGCATAGAGAGCTACAGTGTAGGAGTCCCAACACAGCGCGAGGCTAGCAAGCTGCAGCAATGCGAGAGGCATAGGAGTGTTGCACCAGTGCAGGATGGCACAGAGAGGTGTGCAACGGTGCGAGATGCAGGAAGTTGTTGCAGTAGCGTAGAGGTCAGAGAGGGAGCACTTGTCAGCGGCAGAGAGAGCCTCAGCATCAGTGGGTGTCTCTAGCCCAACAGGAATGTCAAGTTGGGAGATCAATTACTTACTTCTCAGTAATTGAGTTGCAGTGCAGCAATGGGCAACACGATGCAACATGATGAGAGGAGGTGCAGTGCGAATGCAGTGCTAGGAGAAAGGACCAACAGCAACACGGATGCAGAGAGAGTTGTCGTACAGATGCAGCGGTGGCAGTGGTAGAGCCATGGGCAGCAGTACAGGTTGCAGCAGTGCAGAGGATGTTGGGCAGTGTTGTCACACACATTGTCCAGGCAGCGCGACAATGCTTAGACCGGGGGCTGTAGCCTGTCACCCTGATCCCCGATCTCTCCGTTTAAGCTGTCTCCCTGAAGCAGGCAAAGGGGGGTAGACCCTATGGGATAAATGAAGACCAACTGGAAATCAATTAGCTTAGGAGACACAGCAGGGGAAAGCCAGCATTTCATCGATTTTAGAATTTGATTAGATCTTTAAATGCTTAAGACCAGTCCCTTATGGAGTTAATAAAAACCAAGTAATTAATTAACCGCTGCTGCTTATGATGTAATTTAATGATTGCTTGAAAAATGTTTACAAAAAAAAACATGTCACGAGCATTATATAATCCAAGCAGTGATTAATTTCACCAGATGCAAAATATTCAATAGATGCACAATGTTCTAGCAAATAAATTTCAAAAAATCAAATACTTTCAAGAAACCATGAAATTTTAAATGCTAACCAACTCACAAAATGATTCACCACTTTTCAATAGCTAATCTTTAAATAAACATTTAAGCGCATTTAACTATAGAGAAGTCGAACATAAATACCACAAAGGACACCAAAATGAATTTTCAATTTTTAGTTAATCTTTCAAAAAAATTATATATTTTATATTTTTATAAAATTCTGAGTTTAAAATAAAACAAAACTAAAATCTAAATAAATAAAATTTAAATCTAAATGAAAATAAAAAATCTAAACTATAAAACAAAATTCTAAATAAAAGCCTAAGGATTAACTTTTTATGCTTTTGGGATTTATTTTTTTTATATTATTTTTAAAATCAAAATTTAAACAAAATTAAACTAAACTTAAATAAATCTAAAATCAAAACAAAAAAATTAATAAAAAATTGAAACCAAAACATTAAAACCTAAGTCACATGACACAAGGACACGAGACACGGAGGACACGTAAATACGAGTATTCAATACGAAACGCAGCGACCTAGAAACAAGACACGGGGGACACGTTTTATATATATATATACCGAAATACAGTTTTTTATCCATATTAAATTGCAGGTTGCAGCTTATCTAATCAAATTAAAATATAATTACTTCTCAAAGTTCATAGTTCACTTTAAAAAAATAAATAGAATCAAAATTTACAACTTACAAGCACATAAGAAACTAAGTAGTAAGTACTTACTACATAGATATATTCTTTATGATGGTTGTAATAATTGTGTATCAGGTACTTAATACACAGATAAACATGATCTTGCAAAGATTCTCGATATCTGCACTGGTCCTTTAGGAAAGTAATTGGTTTGTAAGTTCTAACCATTGATGAAATGACAATAAAACTGATACCCCGACAAGGTTCACGCTGTTTGTTTGACAAAAAAAAAAGAAAAGCACAGATAAAACACGGGTTCCGGTTTAGGGGTTCCGGCTTACTGGTTTACGGGCCGGTCTTGAACACTGCACACTGGCACACTCTGCTCCAGACTTCAAATAGCTCCAGACTTGAAATATAATGCTAACTTCAAAGAGAAACACCCTGCTCGCAGCTCCACACGACAGCTGCAGACAACAACAGGATGAAAATAACCCAGAATAGACCAACGCGTAGGCTTTAAATTATGTTTTTTTCACGGTACGTATTCAACCTGTCGAAATACGTTAGGGCAACGTATTCTACCAACCAAATACGCGTATACGAAATTTAGGACACGATGGAAAATGTAGAATACGTATTCAATTTTTTATGACACATTGAAAATCGTATTCGACATGTATTAGGGCCGTTTTCGTGTCCAATACATAAAATACGGGACACGGGACCCTGGGGGACGTGTCCTGTGACTTAGATTAAAACTTAAACCTTTTATGATTTTTTTATTTCTTTATTTTATTTTTAATATATAATTGAAATCATAAAATGTATATACATTAAAAAAAAAGGAATGGAACAAAAATTAAAACCAAACGAATCCTAACCTAAGTCTAATGTAAGTTGATATTTAATGAAATAAATAAAAAGATATGCACCCTAACTATCAAACGCATACAATTAAAAGGAAATCGAATAGTTCTGAATGTGTGTTTATGCTTGCAAGTTCGAAGAAGGGTTGACGGCAGCATGTGGAGGAAAACGCAGCAAAGAGAGGAAATTGTAGGTTCCATGGATGGCATAGGGTAAGCAGCATGAGGAGCAGGGAAAACTTCACACAGGAAGCATCAAATGGATGGCAGGTGCTGCGGATGGATAGTGTTCGACGGACAAGGGAGTGATGCATGCAAGCAGAGAAGGAGAGTTGTTGCAAGTGGCAGCGAATATGGAAAAGCGTGGTTTGATTGGGTGAATCGAACCAACCAGGAGGGAGCCACGAAAGGGCAGACGAACAGCAAGAGTGCTTCAAGTTTTTATTTTATATTTTTCGCAGGCTTTGGCAGCGGATGGGCAGCGTGAAGGAGTTTCAGCTGAGGTGCGTAGGAACAATACGCAGGATTTGAAGGAGGTATGGCAACGGTGAAGGAGAATGTGGCTGCAGGGATGAGATGGAGCTGTGTATGGCATGAGTTGAGAATTTCTTGTAAAAACATTTCCAAATTCTCCACTCCAATAAATTTTAAATCACCCTGCTTTAGATTTGCCCAATGGAAACCCTGATCAGATTGCCTGATGGAAAACCCTGAAGAATTTTCAAAATCTGTACTTGCAATGATAAAAGAAAAAATGCCCAAAAACAAAATAATAATGAAACCTTAAAGCCCTAGCTAAATAATTACAATATCCATAGACTGCAGGTTCTTAAATAGCCAGATTTGTCAGTATGCCACAAATATTTTTTTAAGATTTTGAATATAAGATGACGTGCTTCAGAAAACCCTTCATGCATTCACCAGAAAATTACAAATGATAAGCCCAGGATCTACACTGGCTGGGCTCTTCAAAAAATGCAATCCGGGAGTTGGCTGGTTCAGCCGAGAACTTCCCCGAATGCCCGATAATCTCAAAAAAAGGATTTCTTGCACAGCTTAATTCAACCATTAACAAAGAGGGAGAAAACGATACTAAAATCCAGATCTAATGGAGATACCTGCCATCATATTCAGAAATTTATCTACCATTCAAACCCTAGCGACTGAACAAGATACCTGTGTTTAAAATCACTCTTCATCAAGCTATGATCAATGGCTGAAAATAAATTTATGCAGAAAAATAAAACATCTTACAGCATTTCCAGAAAAGTAACACCAACAAGATTTCAACCCCAAAGTCTTTTTTTATTGCACATGAAAAATGACTACAAGAGAGCTTTCTTTAGCACACGACTCTCAGATCAAATCCTATCAAATGACCCTTGACACCCTATTTAAAGGAAAAATTCCCCACGACTAGTTCGAGTGATCCATGTCAAAGTGATCTCGATCGTCAATGAGGATCAAAATCTCTTTTAATCTCATCCGTCAAAATTTTAAATGCATTTTAATATATTAAAAATTAAAATTTTGCATTTATTTCCTCAAACTTTGACTTATTATTATTTTATTTTATTTTTAAAACTAGTAATTATTTTATATTTTATTTTTTAATTATTTTTTAATTATTTTTATTATTTTTATTATTATTTTTATTGGACTCTCGAACTTAGCCTTTAGAAAAATCACCTAGGACTTATGAGGGGATAAAACATTTTCTAACCCTCAAGACACTTTACATCATGACCTTTACAATTTTACATCTTAAGGGGGAAAACCCATTTGACACAGACCCTCATAGACTACCTAGTTCTGCGACACAAATATAATCTAACAGATCAAGTAATTTGTAATAACCTAACCAAATAATTAGAATTATTTCCAAATTACTTTTACATAAACTCCCCCTAACACACTAGAATTCCCCTAAGATTCTAATGGCAAAATCCATTCCGGCTTTGGGGTTAGGCTGAAGGAAAACTCTATTGATCATTGATCGATGAGACAAAAAACCTTTCGGAACGTAGATTATCACTAGAAAATTAGGTTTGCCTAGTCAATTTACATACATGACTCAAATTTGTTAAGATTATTTACAATTTACACATGCAAACTAGGTTTACAACATAACATGATTGGGCTAATGATGACAGTTGAATGGCACGGACACGTCGATCAAGCGCTATCCCTTTTGCGAAAAAAGGGTCTGTACTGCTATGGGTAGTTGACACATAGTAGTCGATAGGCAGGGAGGCTAGCATCAGCACAGGTACCAATGACGGATGATCAGAGTGATACTCAATGAGGAATATTGCTAGAGCACAGTCATCGCTAAGAGGGAGTGTTGATTTGGGGTAGCATCAGATGTGCTCTAGCCATGAAATTTGGTGGAGAGATTGGGGCACATGAGATCTCCAATACCTAGAAAGGGTTTGGACAGATTCTAAACAGTCCGTGAGATATTAAAATAATTAATATTTTTAATGGAGTCCCTAAGTCTAAACTTAGGGAAAATAAAATATTAATGTGTATTAATATGAAACTATGTTAGAATGGTCCAAAAGACATGGATCAAGCCAAATCTAATCTTAACCGTTGATTAGGGACTTAATCTCGGTCATTGATATGTCAACAGGAAAAGTATAAGAGGACGCTTGAGGGTCACTTGGAGAACACACCAGAGTGATCAGTGATTCTTATTCTCTAGAGCAGGGTTTGCTAAGAAAGATAGAATTAGTGATCGGGAGATGCAGTTGAGGGCCATTTAAGTACAGAGAGACAGAGAGGCAGAGATAGTGCCGGGAAAGCAGCGCAATAGCCGGGGAGAGTGACGCAGAGCTAGCCAGGGCTCACACAGGGCCACGCAGAGGCAGCCGAGAGTTGCACAGAGCCTCAGAGAGGCCAGCGTTGCTGACACAGGGGGCTAGAGAGTTGACGCAAGGCCTCCTAAGGCTGACGCAGACCCATCTGGGGTGACGCAGGGCCAATGTGAGGCAGAGAGGGGCTGACACAGTCCAGATAGAGGCTGACGCTAGGGTTTCTGGGGCAGATTGGTGCTGAGTAGCTGCCGGAAGGATTATCTGGGGTTTCAGCCAAGAGATTTGTCAGAAACTCAGAGGTATTACTGCCAAGGGAATTCTTTGTTGGGTAGCCTAGTTTCGGCACCCAGATTATACTTTGATATTGCTTAATAAGAAAACCCTGAGATAGTTGCACTGGTTTTCCCACATTGGGTTTTTCCAGAGACATTGGTCCAAAAATAATGGTGTCATATGGTGCGATTGTTTCTGTTTCCTTTAGTTGCTGATCTGTAATATGTTGAGCATGCACTAGTGTTTATTTTCAGTATTTACATTGTAAATAACTTGTTAAATAAAATAACAAGTAGGTAGGAATAAATCAGATAAAGTGCATGGAGGGTTTCTAACTAAGAAAACTTAGAAACTTTAATAGTTTGATGGGCTTTTCACCAATAGATAGTTATTTGCACATTATTTTTAGTTGAGGGCTAATGTAGGCTCAAATTCGGAATTTGAACTCCTCATGAGTGTATAAATAGGAGAGACTTGAATTCATTTTGTATCATCACTTGGATTGGATCATTCTGTCTCTTGAGAATTTCGCACTTTTTCTTGGAGGATGAATTGGAGCATGGATGAATTTTCATGTTTGGATTGGACTTTCTTATCTTGGAGCTTATTTATAAGCAAATGTCTTGATGGTTGGATATGTTCTCTTACATGTAAGTGCACATATTTAATGCTATTCTTGTTTTACTTTGCCATATGCACTAGAATGGGATTTTTGTTATACTAAGGCTAATTGTTGCTTTGCATAATTGGAAAATTGTGGAATTATTGTTTCTATATAGCATCTCTTAATGTATGGGCCATGTATGTTGAATGAAATCTCTTAGCAGTAATTCTACCATTGAATTTATCTTGATAATCAATCTATTTTTGCAAAGCGAAGTATAAAGCGTTAAGGTCACTTCTTCTTGCCTTAAAGGCCAAGCGAAGTAGTCCTTGAGGCCTCCTTGACTGAGAACGAAGTCCTTTCTCATCATTCTCCTAGACTCCATTCTCCCAAAGGAATAGGCACTAGTCTACCAATAGGTGGTCACTCAAAGAACCATTTGTATTCACCTTTCCCTCTTCATTCTAGGTGTAGCCACACTAGCCCACCTAGGGCATCATTTCCCTAACAAAGTAGCGATAGAAAAAGTTCTATCTCCTATCCCCTATTACATTGGTGTGTCCTGAAGGTCTCCTCCAAATTTGAAGAAATTATGACGGTGGGATTGTGAGATATCCCAAGCCCTATCTCTGAGATCAAACTTTGCCCTAGTGTTCCCTAGGCTAGTACCTCATATGATCAATTTGACACCTCTAGGTGAAAACTCTTGTTTTTATCCTTCCCCCTTCCTTGTCTGTGTTAACATCATCATTGTTTGCTAAACTCCCTCCCCTTAACCTAGGTTGGGTCCACTTGGTCTCGTGTGGTCCCATACCTTTGAAAAGTTAATTCTTCAAGAACCACTTGGGAAACCAAGTCCAATAAGAATTTTAGGGATTGGGGAATTCCTTCTCATGACACACTCCTTAAACCTAGCCCTTAAATCCTCACCTCCTTCTAGAAAGTTTTGTACCTTGCTTGAAGAACAAGCAAGCCCCATTCTTAACCCCATTCTAGGAAAAGGATCATCAAGGTCACTTCACATCCATTTATTGATTCATCCTTCACAAGTGACTTTCCATATACCCGGTCTCCTCCCATCAGTGAAAGTCTATGAAGAGTAGGGAGTCTTAGCTGAGGTGACAGTGGGCTAAGTCTCCATTGTTGCCCTTGATCTAGTAGTTGTCACTTTAGGAGCCCATTTTAGACCCCTTGCTAGTTTGAGCAGTAACACACCCTACCTTGAAGGAGGTATCCACTGCTATACCTTACACATCATGCTCTTATCCCTTGAGCCCCGAGTAGTTAATTAAAGAAAAATCATAGAAGGCAAAAGGCATATAAAGAAGGGTGGAAAAATCAATGTCGAGGCACGTCATGCACCACGATTTCTTCCTCCTATACATTATATACCCAAGTGTGGGCATCCCTTTTATTAGCTACCCGTGTACCCCAACATGTGGCCTAGGGGTGCCCCTTTCATACCTTACTCATTCATCTCTTTATCACATGCCACCACCCTTTGAAAAACGTACCTTGGACATACTATCCCCTTTAAAAGTGGAAACCACCTAACAGGATACTCGGTTAACCCCATTTGGAGCTTAGAGACATTGGCACATGCCAAACCCCACTATGGAAGGGCATGCCATTATGAAGTGCCCACCTGTTGTCCATGGTTTGTAACATCTTTAACTTGATTTCCTTTAATGACTTGTTATACAAGAAGGCTAGGGGATGCATTGGATCTTATGCAAGATTGCAGATGGTCTCCACCTTGAGTTTGGTCTCCCTATATGGGGTCCTAACCCTCTAGAGGGCTACATTGGCACATGTAGCGTATGTGTTGAGAGCCATGGACCTCCACAGTAGTAGACAACACTCCATGGATCCCTAGAGATGTTCAAAGATTGCTCGAGATTCACCTATTGGACAAGGAAGATGCACCTCGTTCACCATGCCCAGTCGACCCCACAGTTGTACCATGCACTTGGCAGATGACCCAAGACTTATATGTTGATGTGGCATCAGTTACACGCAATGTTACCAGACTCGGAATCGGAAATAAATCGGCAAGGCAAAAGAGCAAAGAGTTTTAATCGGATCGGGAAAAAACTGGCAAAAAATCGAGAAAAAATCAATGAATTCAATAAATAAAAATATACACATATATTGAATTTAAAAAAAAAAAAAAAATCATTGATATTCAGTAAATCCATGTCCAAACAATGCATAATATCAATAGATGTCCAAAATATCATGAATGAATAAGTATCTCATATATGTTATGAGTCCAAACATGATACAAAGTACTGACTGAGTCCTGACTCCTAACCAATGACTACAAATAACCAGTTTACAAAAAACTACATACTAATCAGTGAAAAATCAGTAACTAAGAGTCTAAGACTCTTAAGAGTGAGAACTAGAAGCAATTCGTCCCACTCCTTCGCTTGCTTGACTCTCAAACTTCTCCATGTCATGTAGGCATAAAAGAGGAACCTCCTCTAATTGGACCCAGTTCGCTGCATTTGTAGTTTGCAGATCTCTCTTCAAGGTCGAATGGTGAATGATCCAAACATGTCATTATCATGAGAGTCAAGACATTGAAATGTGAATTAATGTTTGAACTTTAAACTTTAAACTTTAAAGTGCAAATCAGATTATGAAACCTTCAAATTCAGGCTCTCACCTAGTATTTGTTTATGGCGAAGTCGTAGATTGTAATGGACAAATACAAGGTCATTTAAGGGCTTTTGTGTCAATCGGTGGCGCTTATTAGAATGTATTTTCTCAAACATGTTCCAGTTGCGCTTACAACCTGAAGCACTGCATGCTTCGTTTAAGATTTGAAAGGCGAATCTCTTCAAATCTGGCGTGTCACTACCAAAGTTTTGCCACCAAAGGCCTAAAAAGTGGCAAGGGTTCATGAGTAGAAGTACTAATAGTAAAAACTTACAAAGACAACAAAATTTAATAAAACATTTAACATACAAAATAAAGTTTAAACAAACTTAATGAACTGATGAAGCCTTCAAGCCTCAAAGGGTATCTAGCAACATCTTAGACCTTTCTCGTATAGCACTGGAAAAGGAAAATAATTTAGATGGCGCCCTATAAACCCGTAGTTGGGCAAAGACACTACTTCGAAAATCTGGATCAGGGAAGCAACTTTCAATGCATGTCATATGTCCTCTACCAACCTCCCCATCCTCATTAAATTTGTTCTTATCATAAAAATATTGTGGGTTTAAGAACTACCCAACAGCATGTAAGCGGGAATGCAATTGCCTATCCCAACATGCATCAATAATGTCCCAAAAAGGCATATACTTTGCCTCCTCATTCCCATATCTTCTCTCAATGGCCTCCTTTGCGAGATCCATCACCTCATGTAACCCATAGCGGGTTTGTCACCATCAACCATCCTGAAAATTAAGCTTTCAAATTTAAAGAAATATGAAACATTGAAAATAAAAAGAAGCTTGAAATGAAATTTAAAAAAATGAAAAAGTTAAAAGACTTGAAGTTCTTGAGAACTCTAACAAGGGACTCTATCACAGCGATAATCTCTTCGGCATCTTTCCAGAAACCATCACTAAACACAAGTGCAACAAATTCAATGCCTTCAAGGGCCTTGGAATGTTTAGATGCCATCCACTTAGGTCCCAAGAACATCCTCTTCAGATTTATCTTTTGATCAACCATAGATTGCAAAGATTTGAAATTTCTTGCAAAACTAATCACTGCAGGTTGTACAATTTCTTTACCTTCAATGTATTTTCTCGTGGTGTTTAGGAAAATAGTGTGGTTTATAGGTATTTGGTTAAAGATTTTGCCTTCTCCACAACCTCATGTATCCAATGAAGCTTACCAATTTCCTCAAGCATTAAATATATGCAATGGGTAGCACAAGAGGTCCAAAAAATAGTGGGGTGCCTAATCTCAAAAAGTCTACCAGCAGCCATATAATTAGCTGCATTGTCGGAGACAATTTGTACAACATGTTCTTTTCCCACTTCTTGAACGACTTCCTCCATCATTTCACACATAAGTTGGGCAATCTTAACCTTGTTTGAGGCATCCACCGCTTTGAGAAGCATTGTTCCTACTGGACAAGATACAAGGAAATTTATTAAAGTTCTAATCCTCTGATCTGTCCATCCATCACTCATGATGGTGCACCCTATTTCTACCCAAGATGAACGAAACTCAGATAGCACAAGCATGACATCTTCAACACTCTCTAACAACAAATTTGTCCTAAGGCTCTTTGATGAATTTTCAACGCTAGACCTGCAACAACAACTGCATCAATCATAGCTTGCCAATAAGGACTTCTGGCACAGTGGAAAGGTATGTCAAAATAGTACCAAAAGTTAGCAATGGCCTTCCTATTGATCTCTGGTAGCATCGGATGTGCTCTAAGTCTGAAATTTTGAAGAGAGGCTTGAACACATGTATTCCAAACAACCTAGAAAGCGTTTTGGTAAATTCCACCCGGAGACAATTTTATTAAAATAATTAATTATTTTTAATGGGACCCTAAGTCTAAACTTAAGAATTTAAAATAATTAACGAGTATTAATCTAAACTGTGGGTGTAACTTCTAGAAGAAGACGAAGATCGAGTCCAAATGATCTGAGGCATTGATTAGAATGTAATCTAGGTCGTTGGTTCTCAACTGAAAGATTATAAGAAGGACATCAAGGGGCATTTCGAAAACACACCAAAGACAGATACTCAGTTACCCGAGTAAGATCGATTTTCTCACAGGTCGAAGTTCGGCAAAAGAAAATCGAATCAGAGGGAGAGTTGCAGGTGAGAAGGAGAGAGAGAGGGTATCAGCATCAGTCTAAAGGACAGGAGCAGAAGACGCGGAGCAAAGGAAGAACAGCGCAGAGGCAGTGTGACGCTGGGACTACACAGTTCTCACACAGGGGTTGACGCAAAGAGACGCAAAGGGGCAGTAGGTCCTCTCCTGAATCAGAAACTCGTCGAGAAGTGTCTGTTAAATTTCTCACAGAGAATCCTCTTCTATTCTGCTGGTTGTATCTTGTACATGAGATTTTTTCTGAAGAGTGATAACAAAACCCTCAAATCCATTGCACTGGTTTTCCCGCTTGGGTTTTTCCAGGGACATTTGTCCAAAAATAAGTGTGTAGATGTGTTGTGTATTTCTTTCTTGTTCAGTTTCTTGTTTCCGCATATAATTTAATTAAGTGAAGGTTGCAGTTGTATTTACTTCAATATTTACTTTAGAACAAAGTAAATAATTTGCATGTAGGAGAAGTAACATCAATTTGCTACAGTAGGAATTTTGGGTTTAGGAATTTTCACATGGTATCAGATATGCAGGTTGCACAAGAAGAGCAGTGCCAGAGAACCCAGCACTGAGCAGAGAAGGAGTCAAATAGTTGTAGGGGGCAGTAGTTCGAATCCCTAGAGCGATTGCACAGTCCAAGCCAGGAAGGTTGAATTTTCAAGGAAAGTCTCTCTCTGAGTGAGTTGACAGAGAGGTAAGACCTCCAAATCGAAGTTTGCCAACGTTAGAGGGAGCAACACAGTAGCTTCAACAAAGAAGACGTTTTTATGGTGGGATGTTGTTTTTTCTTACAGCGATTGCTAGGGCAGGATAGCGTCAGAGATAGTTATAAAAATAGCACAAAGATGGAAACTCAAGATGTCTCTGAATTATCTTCTAGATTAGAAGAAGAATTCGCATGCTTAGCAAATTCAGCATCAACAAATGTTTGGTACATTGATAGCAGGGCTTCAACCCATATAGGACTGGAGCACGAGAATATTTCTCGAGCTATCAAGAAGAATAAATGGACTTCCAGATTACTATGGGAAACAGAACAAAGTGTACTCCAGTAGGGAGAGGCACCATAGAATTTCAGACGAAATCAGGAACTAGCGTCCGAGCCACCAATGTTCTGCATGTGCCCGGGTTAGGAATGACTCTGATTTCTGTGTTGCAATTATAGGACAAGGGATACGATGTATACTTCATTGGAAAGAAAGTATACATCAAACATCCAAGCTAGAAGAAGAGGCAAATTTGACCTCAAAGCAACAGATTGTATAGGTTGCAGCGCAAGTCTCCAATGGCACTGATAGGCAGCAGTCATAATGGTGAAAGGGAACTAAATGAATTATGGCACACGTGAATGGGACACTTACACCATGGATCACTAAGGATGCTCAAAGAGACTATTACAGGAATTCCAGTCCTTAGCATTGAGCATGATGATTTATGCAGAGGATGCGTACTAGGGAAGTACGCTAAAGCAACATTTTCCAGAAGCAACAATAGAGCAGAATGTGTATTGTGATTGATACACTTAGATATCTGTAATCCAATGTCCACAAGAGCTCTTAGTGGTGTTGAATACTTCGTCACCTTTATTGATGATCACTCTAGAAAAACCTGGATGTATTTCTTAAAGACCAAGGATGAGGTCTTTGATCGATTCAAAGAGTTTAAGGCTCTCATTGAAAATATGACAGGGAAAAAGATAAAGGTATTGCGTTTAGACAATGGTGACGAATATACGGACAAAGACTTCATAGACTTCTACGCAAAGGAAGGCATCAAAAGAGAATGGACAACTCCATATAATCTGGAGCAGAATGGAGTAGCAAAGCGGAAAATATAACTATTGTTGGGGCAAAAAAAAGCTATGTTGTATGATCAAGACTTGAATAGATTCTTATGGGTAGAGGCTTGCAACACATCAGTATATATCAAAAATAGAACTTGCATAGCATTGCGGAAGAGAACGACCGAAGGTGTCTTCACAGGGAAGAAGCCAGAAGCAAGTCATCTCAGGATATTTGGAAGCGTGGCATATTGTCACATTCCAGATGAAAAGCACAATAAACTAGATCAGACTATAGAAAAGGATATAGAGAGACCTCAAACGCATACAGAATCTACATTCCTAGCAGTAGGAAGATTGTAGTGAGACGAGATAAGAAGTTCATGGAGGATAGAGTTTTCAAGAAATCTCGGGAGATGCCAACAAAAGGTTAGTTAGTAGATGTTCCATTAGTCCAGCAGCAGCAGGGGCAACAAGGAGGACAGGCAAGACGATAGACACTTGGATCGAGTACAGTGACCAGTACCAGCATTTCCTCCGAAGAAGGAAATCCAGACAGTTCTCAGTAGATGGAATGACAGGACCAAGAGGAGGAGTTGATGGAGCCTCCCACTGGGTCGCTACCAGTGGTACAACCAGCAGGGAAGCACGACAGACGCTGAGGGATGGAGAAAGTTCGTTGGAGCTTTCAGAACCGAGAAGAGGTAGCATAGACACACTGACAAATACCAGGCCTTAGTAGCACATGTTGAAGAACCCTCTAGCTTTCAAGAATCCGTTCAACACCAAGTTTGGGTGGATGCCATGGTAGAAGAGTATAGTTCTATCATGACGAACGATGTCAGGGAAGTAGTACCTAAACCAAAGGATAGATCAATTGTAGGATCAAAAAGGATCTACAAGATCAAGTATGATGCAGATGGTAGTATACAGAAGTACAAGGCTAGGTTTGTGGAAAAAGGGTATGCACAGAAAGAAGGAATAGACTATGAAGAGACCTTCGCCCCAATTGCCTGATATACCTCTATCAGATCCGTTATATCCCTAGTAGCTCAAATGGATGGGAGATCCACCAGATGGATGTCAAGACAACATTTCTGAACAGGGTGACAGAAGAAGAGGTGTATATAGAACAACCAGAAGTCTTCGAAACGCATGAAAAGAGAACTCATGTGTGCAAATTAAAGAAAGCCCAGTATGGGCTCAAGCAGGCACCCAAAGCATGGTATGGTCAGATTGATAGTTACTTGCAGCAGTTGGGATTCGTCAAGAGTGATGTTTATCACAATCTCTACTATTTAATGGTAGAGAATGAGCCACTTATTCTAGTATTATATGTGGATGACTTGTTTTTAACAAGGTCATCTAGGCTCATATAAGACTACAAGAAGAATCTTGAAGCAGAATTCGACATGAAGGATATGGGGTTGATGCATTATTTTCTAGGGTTGGAAGTTTGGCAGAAGAATGGGGAGATCTTCCTTGGGCAAGGAAGATATGCTACAGAAATCTTGAAGAGATTCAGAATGTAGGATTGTTGACCCATGGTCACTCCCATGATCACCAACTGGAAGAAAATAGATGCATCGGGAGAGAAATAGGTGGACCCCACCTTGTACAGACAGCTCATTGGGTCTCTCATGTATCTGGTCAACACTAGGCCAGACATTTGCTTCGCTGTCAACACCCTTATTCAATTCATGGTGGAACTAAAAAGGGTGCATTGGGCAGCAGCTAGGCACATTCTGAGGTTTGTGCATGGAACAGTCAGATATGGGTTAAGATACTCCCGAGGATATGATGTCAGTTTGAATGGATTCACAGATGCAGATTGGGTCAGTAGACCAGAAAAGTACCTCTAGGTACTGCTTCAGTGTTGGATCACTAATTATCTCTTAGTGCAGTAGAAAGCAGAAGTCGGTAGCTCTGAGCTCAGCAGAAGTTGAATATATGGCAGTCAGCACAACTACGTGTGAAGCTATATGGCTTAGGAAACTATGTGTGAGTTTGTTCAAAAAAAGGATGGAAGCGACCACCATTTACTGTGATAATCAGAGCTGTATCAAACTCTCTAAGAATCCAATATTTCATGATCGGTCGAAACACATTGATATTAGATGTCACTTTATCAGAGACTGTGTTCAGCGTGGGGCAGTATAGTTGCAGTATGTACCTACAGGAGATCAGGTAGCAGACGTAGTCACAAAGTCTCTAAGATAACTAAGTTCATTCAGTTCTAAGAGCAGATGGGTATGGTAGAGAATTCGTTTCAGTAGCAGAAACAGGTAATTTCTCAATTACAGTGGAAGGGAATGAGAGAGAGTTGCAGTACAAATGCAGTGTTGGCAGTGGCAGGGTCAACAACAATACAGATGCAACATTTGCACAGTAGTTGGGGGGTAGTGATCTCAGACATCAGCAGTGCAAAGGGAGATGTTACAAAACAGGGTGATGCTTCGGCAGGTCACATTGCTAGAGCACATTCGTCGCTAAGAGAGAGTGTTCATTTCTAGTAGCATCGGATGTGCTCTACGTCTCAAATTTTGCAGGGAGGCTTCGGCACATGTATTCCAAAGAACCCAAAAAGCGTTTAGGGAAGTTCCACCTAGAGATAGTTTTATTAAAATAATTAATTATTTTTAATGGGACCCTAAGTCTAAACATAGGAAAGTATTAATCTAAACTGTGGGTGTAACTTCCAGAAGAAGACGAATATTGAGTCCAAATGATTTGAGCCATTGATTAGAATCTACTCTGGGTCACTGGTTCTCAATTGGAAGATTATAAGGAGGACATCGAGGGGCATTTGGAAAACACACCAAAGGAAGATACTTAGGTACCCGAGTAAGATCGATTTTCTCATTGGTCGAAGTTTGGCAAGAGAAAATCGAATCAGAGGGAGAGTTGCAGTTGAGAAGGAGAGGGAGAGGGTATTAGCATCAGTTTGAAGGACAGGAGTAGAAGACGCAGAGCAAAGGGAGGACAGCACAAAGGTAGTGACGCAGAGGCAGTGTGACGATCGGACTGTGCAATTCTCACGCATGGCCTAACGCAGTGAGACGCAGAGGGGACAACAGGTCCTCTCCTGGATCAGAAACCCGTCGAGAAGTGTCTGTAAAATTTCTCATAGAGAATCCTCTTCTATTATACTGGTTGTATCTTGTACATGAGATTTTTGCTGAAGAATAATAATAAAACCCTCAGATCTTCTGCACCAGTTTTCCCACATTGGGTTTTTCCAGGGATATTTGTCCAAAAATAACTGTGTAGATGTGTTGTGCATTTCTTTCTTGTTCAGTTTCTTTCTTTCGCATAAAATTTAATTAAGTGAAGGCTACAGTTGTATTTACTTTGATATTTACCATAGAACAAAGTAAATAATTTGCATGTAGGAGAAGTAACATCAGTTTGCTGCCGTAGGGATTCCTAGTTTAGGAGTTTTCACAATGTATCAGAGTTGCAGGTAAAACAAGAAGAGCAGTGCCAGAGAACCCAGCGTTGAGCAGAGAAGGAGTCAAATAGCTACAAGAGGCAGCAGTTCGAATCCCCAGATATTTTTCACAGTCCAGGCAAGGAAGCCTGAATTTTCTAGGAAGGTCTCTCTCTGAGTGAGTTGACAGAGAGGTAAGACCTCCAGATCGAAGTTTTCCAGCGTCAAAGGGAGAAGTGCAGCGAATTCAGCGAAGAAGAGGTTTTTCTGGCAGGACGCATTTTAATCTTGCAGCAGTTGATGGGGCAGGATAGCTTCAGAGAGAGTTAGAAAAATAGCATAAAGATGGAAACTCAAGATGTCTCCGAATTATCTTCCAGATTACTAGAAGAATTCACATTCTTAGCAAGTTTAGCGTCAACAAATCTTTGGTACAATGATAGCGGGGCTTCAGCCCATATGACTGGAGTACAAGAATATTTCTCGAGCTATCAAGAAGAACAAATGGACTTCTAGGTTATTATGGGAAACAGAACGAAGTGTACTCCAATAGGGAGAGGCACTATAGCATTTCAGACGGACGCAGGAACCAGCATCCGAGCCACTAATGTTCTGCATGTGCCCAGGTTAGGGATGAATCTGATTTTAGTGTCCCAGTTACAGGACAAGGGATACGGTGTATACTTCATTGGAAAGAAAGTATACATCAAACATCCAAGATAGAAGAGGAAGAAACAAATTGGAGCTCGAGGTAACAGACTATATAGGTTGCAGCTCGAGTCTCCAGTGGCACAAATAGGCAACAGTCATAATGGTGACAAGGAACTGAATGAATTATGGCACAGGCGAATGGGACACTTACACCATGGAGAACTAAGGATGCTCAGAAAGACTATTCCAGGAGTTCCAATCCTTAGTACTGAGCATGATGATTTATAGAGAGGATGTGTACTAGGGAAGTACGCTAAAGCAGCTTATTCCAGAAGCAACAATAGTGCAGAATGTGTATTGCGATTGATACACTTAAATATCTGTGGTCCAATGACCACAAGAGCTCTTAGTGGTGGTGAATACTTCGTCACCTTTATTAATGATCACTCTAGAAAAACCTGGATCTATTTCTTAAAGACCAAGGATGAGGTCTTTGATCTATTGAGAGACTTTAAGGATCTCGTTGAAAATATGACAGGGAAAAAGATAAAGGTATTGCGTTTTGATAATGGTGGAGAATATACGGAAAAAGACTTCACAAATTTCTGCACAAAGGAGGGCATCAAAAGAGAATGGACAGCTCCATATAATCCTGAGCAGAATGGAGTAGCAGAGCGAAAAAATAGAACTATTGTTGGGGTGGAAAAAGCTATGTTGTATGATCAGGACTTGCCTAGAGTCTTATGGGCAGAGGCTTGCAACACAACAGTGTATATCCAGAATAGAACTCGTCACAGAGCGTTGGGGAAGATAACGCCCAAAGGTGTCCTCACAGGGAAGAAGTTGGAAGTAAGTCATCTCAGGATATTTGAAAGCGTGGCATATTGTCACATTCCAGATGAAAAGAGCAGTAAACTGGATCAGACTGCAAAAAAGGGGTACCTCGTAGGATTTAGCGAGACCTCAAAGGCATACAAAATCTACATTCCTAGCAGTAGGAAGATTGTAGTGAGATGGGATGTGAAGTTCATGGAGGATAGAGCTTTCAAGAAATCTCAAGAGATGCCAACAGAAGGTCAGTCAATAGATGTTCCATTAGTCCAGCAGCAATAGGGGCAACAAGGAGGACAGACACCTAGATCGAATATAGTGACCAGTACCAACATTTCCTCAGAAGAAGAAAATCCAGATAGTTCTCAACAGATAGAATGACAAGACTAGGAGGAGGAGTTGGTTGAACCTCCCACCACCAATGGTAGAACCAACAGGTAAGTACGACAGATGTTGAGGGATGTAGCGGAGTTTTTTGGAGCTCCTAGAACCGAGAAGAGGCAGCGTAGACACCCTGACAGATATCAAGACTTGCTAGTACAAGTTGAAGAACCCTCTAGCTTTCAGGAAGTCACTCAGCACCAAGTTTGGGGGGATGCCATGATAGAAGAGTATAGTTCTATCATGACGAATGATGTCTGGGAAGTAGTACCTAGACCAGAAGATAGATCAGTTGTAGTATCAAGGTCAATCTAAAAGATCAAGTATGTTGCAGATGGTAGTATAGAGAAGTACAAGGCTAGGTTCGTGGCAAAAGGGTAGGCACAGAAAGAAGGAATAAACTATGAAGAGACCTTCGCCCCTGTAGCCCGATATACCTCTATCAGATCCGTTATATCCCTAGCAACTCAAATGGGATGGGAGATTCACCAGATGGATGTCAAGGCAACATTTCTGAACGGGGTGATAGAAGAAGAGGTGTATATAGAACATGCCTAAGGCTTTGAAAAACATGAAAAGAGAACTCGTGTCCATATTCAAGAAAGCCCTGTATGGGCTCAAGCAAGCACCCAGAGCATGGTATGGTCGGATTGATAGTTACTTGCAGCAGTTGGGATTCGTCAAGAGTGATGTTGATCACAATCTCTACTATTTAACAGTAGAGAATGAGCCACTTATTCTGGTATTATATGTGGATGACTTGTTTTTAACAGGGTCATCTAGGCTCATACAGGATTGCCAATAGAATCTTGAAGCAGAATTCGACATGAAGGATATGGGGTTGATGCATTATTTTCTAGGGTTGGAAGTTTGGCAGAAGAATGGAGAGATCTTCCTTGGGCAAGGAAGATACGCTATAGAAATCTTGAAGAGATTCAAAATGCAGGATTGTTGACCCATGGTCACTCCCATGATCACCAACTGGAAGAAAATAGATGCACCAGGAGAGAAATAGTTGGACTCCACCTTGTACAGACAACTCATTGGGTCGCTCATGTATCTGGTCAACACTAGGCCAGACATTTGCTTCGCTGTCAACTCCCTTATTCAATGCATGGTGGAACTGAAAAGGGTGCATTAGGCAGTAGCTAGGCACATTCTGAGGTTTGTGCGTGGAACAGTCAGATATGGGTCGAAATACTCCCAAGGATATGACGTTAGTTTGAATGGATTCACAGATGCAGATTGGGCAGGTAGTTCAGTAGACCAAAAAAGTACCTTTGGGTATTGCTTTAGTGTTGGATCAGGAATGATCTCTTGGTGCAGCAGAAAGCAAAAGTTGGTAGCTCTGAGCTCAATAGAAGCTTAATATATGGCAGCCAGCACAACTACATGCGAAACTATATGGCTTAGGAAACTATGTGTGAGTTTGTTCAGAAAAAGGATGGAAGCGACCAGGATTTACTGCGATAATCAGTGTTGTATCAAACTCACTGAGAATCCAGTATTTCATGATCAGTCAAAACACATTGATATCAGATGTACCTTTATCAAGATATTGTTCAGCGTGGGGCAGTATAGCTATAGTATGTCCCCAAATGAGATCAGGTAGCATGTCCCCAAACGAGATCAGGTAGCAGTCGTACTCACAAAGGCTCTAGGAAGAGCTAAGTTCATTCAGTTCAGAGAGCAGATGAGTATGGTAGAGAATCCGTTTTCGTAGCAAAAACAAGTAATTTCGCAGTTATAGTGGTAGTGAATGAGAGAGAGTTGCAGTATAGATGCAGCGTTGGCAGTGACAGGGTCAACAGCAGTACAGATGCAATATTTGCGCAGTAGTTGGTGGGCAGTGATGTCAAACATCAGCAACACAAAGGGAGATGTTACAAAACAGGGTGATGCTTCGACAGGTCACATTGCTAAACCACATTCCTCGCTAAGAGGGAGTGTTGATTTCTGGTAGCATTGGATGTGCTCTAAGTCTCACATTTTCTAGGGAGACCTGGGCACATGTTTTCCAAAGAACCCAGAAATATTTTTGGAAAATTCCACCCGAAGACAATTTTATTAAAATAATTAATTATTTTTAATAGGACCCTAAGTCTAAACTTAGGAAATTAAAATAATTAATTGGTATTAATCTAAAGTGTGGATGTAACTTTTAGAAGAAGACGAAGATCGAGTCCAAATGATCTGAGCCATCGATTAGAATCTAATCTGGGTTGTTGGTTCTCAATTGGAAGATTATAAGGACATCGAGGGGCATTTGGAAAAGACACCAGAGGCAGATACTCAGTTACCCGAGTAAGATCGATTTTCTCACTGGTCGAAGTTCGGCAAGAGAAAATCAAATCAGAGGGAGAGTTGCAGGTGAGAAGGAGAGAGAGAGGGTATCAACATCAGTCTGAAGGACAGGAGCAGAAGACGTAGAGCAGAGGAAGGGCAGTGCAAAGGCTGTGACCTAGAGGAGGGACAACGCAAAGGCAGTGTGACATTGGGACTGCATAGTTCTCACGCAAGGGCTGACGTAGTGAGACGCAGAGGGGGCAGCAGGTCCTCTCCTGGATCAGAAACTCATCGAAAAGTGTCTATAAAATTTCTCACAGGGAATCCTCTTTTATTATACTAGTTGTATCTTGTACATGATATTTTTGCTGAAGAATAATAATAAAACCCTTAGATCTGCTGCACCGGTTTTCCCGCATTGGGTTTTTCGGGGACATTTGTCCAAAAATAACTGTGTAGATGTGTTGTGTATTTCTTTCTTGTTCAGTTTCTTGTTTCTGCATATAATTTAATTAAGTGAAGGTTGCAATTGTATTTACTTCGATATTTACCGTAGAACACAGTAAATAATTTGCATGTAGGAGAAGTAACATCAGTTTGTTGCAGTAAGGATTCCTAGTTTAGAAATTTTCACACTTCCTTGCCTGACTATGTATATTTTTTTACAACCAGGGGAATCCAAGGTAGGTTGGGAACCGGGTTTTGTGCAGGGAGCAAAAAAGGTGTTTATGTTTCCACCTCTAGTGTTGAATGCAGGAGGATTCAATTGGCCTTGGGTTTGACATGGACTTGGAGGCATGTGTGGGAAACTTGGGAACGGAATTGAGGATTCAACAAAGGGAGATGACAAGGGGTTAGTGGAAGAAAAATCGTCAACTCCAGGAGTTCCTATTTCTTTATTTTGCTTTGCTTTCTTTGCATTATGTTGACTCAACATACCAATGGCCAAGGGTGCTTGGTGTTTCACATTTTCGTCAACGTATTTGCAGAGACCTATACCATGGACAGGTTTCTGTGCAAGGTGGTACTTGAATCTGTAAATGCCTCCACTATATTTTGCTTTGCAAAATTTACAAAGGAGCTTGGGCTCTCCGGGAATCTTGTCACAATATGCCTAAGCAAAGTCCTTCTCCCTCGACATCGTTGTTGTTTTGGACTTGTGTTTAAATTGTGGCTTTTGTTAAGAATCAAGATTTGAAGTTGTGGCTTTTGTTTAATTTGTGGCTCCTATAAAAAACAAAATTAAAATAAAAATTAAAAATGCAGATATTCTGATATAAGTTAAAATTTAAATGATGTTCAAATTTAAATCATCACTATTAAAGAATCCCATGTATTTCATTGTGACTATTGCACTATGGACCTTGAAGAGTCAAGACTTATTTTCAAACTGCAATTATAGACCTGGAAAACAAATGGAACTCCTAATCATTTTATAAAAAATGTCATTCAGATTTGTTGGTTCTAACTTCTTTTTTAGATTAAATTTCTCTGGAACACCTGATTCTTTTTACATGATAGACTGAGGACAAGCATTATATTTCATTTTCATTCGGGACTGCATGTCGTGCAAATGTCTCCACAAGCTTGTGGGTAGTACCAATGTTGTAAACGTTAGTGTTAAGTTTTTTTTTTTGAAGTCTAAGGCCTAGGCACAAGTTGATTTCATTAACTTCCAATGTTTTTCTCTTGAATCACTCACTGTCTAAGTTGTTGACCATCATAGATCACAATGGTGGATTTAAAAATACAAATGGTGATGATTTTTTAGAAATCAAGTAGATGACCACTACAGTGCACTATGATGGATTGCAAAGTCATCAAATTATCCTTTGAGCATTATGATAAACAAAACACACAAGGAACGTTTTTTTAAGTCTTAAAGACCTAGCAATATGTTTGCTTGGGAGTAAAGAAAATGAATGGCTAGTGTAACACGTGGTTCGAGATTGTAACTATGCCCTTTTAAAACACAGTGAGGATATCTGATAACCATCACAAGAAATGGCAATGGATTATAGATGAGCCATGCAATCAGTTGTTAAGACTTAATACTAAATACATTGTATCCCAAAAACCATATATATCAATTTATACCTGTAAGCATTACCGACCATTACCGACCACAACGAAACAATCCCTATGCAGGTTACCACGGCGATTACCACAGGGAAACGAAAAGTTGGAAACCACAACGAATAAAATGGTAAAACACAACCACCAGCGTCTCATAATAAAATGGTAAACTGCAGCGAACTCTGAAGGCGTTTATGTGAAATCCAAGCAGTAGACTCCAGCGAAATCCAAGCGGCAACGTATCTGTGAAATGTCGCAGAGAGTAAACAACGAGCGAATAAAAGCACTTATCATTAACCCAAAAACTTGTCGAGTCAATCGCCTAAGTCGGGGAAGTCACATCTAATCACCAAGTCACAAGTCAAACTCGATCAAAGCGAGTTTAACTCGCATAGACCAAACTCTACGTGTTTAACGGCCGAGCTGACTTTCACTTGAGATTAATCGCCATAGTCGATGATTCATGTTTCACTACATACACCATCTAAGCCGTTATAGATGGTCTATAGGAATCTTTGGTCTACTTGGAGACCCATGAGGTTACTTATGTGCCCTCACATCCATTGGGAGCACCATAGGTTTATTATTTGGAGAACAATGGGCCAACCCCTTGTCCACTACTTTTGGGAGTCCTATTCATCATTATGGCACTTATGGACTTCATCAAGCTTCTTAGAAGGCCCAACGACATGTATTATTGATCATTTGACCCCTTGAGAGGCTTATTCTTTTGTTTATGAGCTAGTTTGGTGGGATTGCCACCAGAATTTAGTTGTTTTGTACATTATTTTATTTTAGGCACTAATGTAGGCCCAAATAGCTAAATCGAACTAATTAGAAGTGTTTAAATACAAGTGATGAGGATTCATTTTAACATCATCACTTGGATTTGGAACTAGTATCTCTTTAGAGATTTTCGCTATCCTTCTTGGAGGACAAATTTTTAGTGCATGGAATGAATTTTGATGTTTGGATAATTTTCATATGTCCTGGAGCTTCTTGATGGCAAGTTTTAGGATGGTTGGATATATTCTTATACATGTAAGTACATTTTAATGCTATTCTTTCTTTTTAATTTTGTCATATACATTGTTACTGGGATTTCGCTATACTAGGACTTATTTGTTGCATCTCTTATGCGAAGTTGTGGAAATTTTGTTTCTGGATACTAAATGCTACATGTATGGGCCATGTATAATGAATGAATGTTCCTAGGGATGTTTCATTACTGAAATTCATCTTGTCAAGCCATTTATCTTACAAAATGAAGTATAAAGTCTTTGAAGTTGATTTTGTTGCTACCCTAGTGCCAAGGGAAGTTGTCTTTGAGGCCTCCTTAACCTAGAAAATTCAAAGTTCCATAGTCACAATTCTACCTAACTCCAATCTCCCCAAAAAATTAGGCACTATTCCACAAGTGATCACCTAAAACCTATTTTCCTTCTTCCCTTTCCTCTTCTCTAGGTCTAGTCCTCTAGGTCACCTAGGGCATCAATTATCTCATGATCTAGCCATCCAAATACTTCGATTTTTGGTACATAGCTACGTTGGTGTGTTCTCAAGAAGCCCTGCAAATTTCATGAGATTTCAACGATGGGATATTGAGATATCGCACGCCCTAGCTTGAAAACCAATTCTTGCCCTTGGTTTGCCTTGGGCTAGAAACCTCACTGGGATCCTTGCATTGCCTTTCATTGAAAATTCATTCCCTGATCCATTGCCCCTCCCTAATTAGGTCAAGCATATCATTAGTTACTAAATCCTATCCCCTTAACCGAACCTCAAGTCCACATGGTCCCGTGTGGTCCCATGCCCTATCAAGGTTAATTCTTCAAGGATCACTTGGAACCCAAGTTTTCACAAAAATTCCAGGGCTTAGGGATCTCCTTTAAAAGACACATACTCAAAACCTAACCATAGAAATTTTCCCCAAGCCCCTCCTAGAGAGCCTTCCATCTTGTCCTCCTAGACAAGCAAGCCACATATTTGAGCCTCTTATACTGCAAATTCCAAATTTTTTATGTTTTGCAAGGATAAAATATGGCTCCGTGGGATTTGCATGTATTGTACCCAGCATTGGATGTTGAGGACATCCTAGGATATCCAAATAAGCCTCATCCAGTCTTGTATTAGAAGCTTCCAACATTTGATGGGGCCTCATTGGCAGTTGTCCTGCATGTCTTGGCATTTATGAAGCACATCTTTGGTTGTGAAGAAAAGCATGAAGATGACCTAATGAGATTGTTCACTCTCTTTAGGGCACAATCACAGTGGCTAGATCAAGCATTTGTGCAATCCATAGACTATCCCTTCTTTGCAATGTTGGCTGCAAAAGTGAAGCCACCAATGAAAAGGATCTTCTTGGTCTCTTTGAAAGTCATCAAGAAATAGAAAATTATGAAATGACTGCTGTTATAGGTGGAAGTTTTTGCCCAGTCATCATTAGAGAAGAAACTCATTCTGTTCCTTTTGAAGATGGTGAAAACAAGATTTGAAGAGAGTTCTCATTTTGCTGGACTTCAAGGAAGCAATCAAGAAGGCCAAGATTGAGGAAAGTTCTTGTTTCAATGGAATTCAAGGAAGCAAACAAGAAGGCCACTGTGGCAATGAAACTGAAGCCTTGATGGAAGAGGGACCTTTTGATTCTTTTGTAAGGGAAAATATCACAGAACTGCAGCAAGAGTGGTTTCATGATTATCCTCAAAATATTCCAGATCAAAAGGGTATTTGTGAGGCTGTTAGGGATGATCATTCAGGGTAAATGATGAAACTGGTAGGTTGCATGAGAAGGCACTTGTGGTTCCAGATGAAGGGAGAATATTTAAAGAAACCCATCAGCATTTGTTGAATGCCCTGCAAAATTAAGAAATGTCTGTTCCCCTTGAAGAGGATGGCATTGATGTGCATGGTCAAGAAGACTCTGAGGATATTTAGGTTGATACTCCAGATGGTGGTGAATCTGCTGCAGATCGGAACATTAGTAAGAAAACAAAGGAGACGCCACATAGCCCTGTCAATGATGGTGAAGACAATGATCAGCCCATAACTATCATTGTTTATGCAGCAAACAATATTATTGAATATATATTAGATTACATAATCACTAAAGACTATGTTGGCCTTGTTCTTTCAGAAAACCAGGTAAATAAAGCACATATTGATATGCTTGCTGACCCAGAATATCAGTGCAATTGCCAGGAAAATGAGGGAACTGAAATGGAAGTGCTACTGGATTTTGCCCTCAAGAATCCTAAGACATATTGTGTGGATAGAGAAGGTGAAGATAATGCTACAAGTTTCAGGCCTGTCACAGAATCCAAGGAAGGCAGCATTGCTGGCATAATTGAAAAGGATACTATAGAGCAAGAAGAGTCTAAAAGTGGTGTGTACCCCAATCTAGATGCATTCTTTGAACAAAACAGAGGTAGAACTTTTATACTCTACTTTGATGAAGCTCCAAAGCTTGATGATGATTGCCAAGAATAGCAAGAGTTAGAGTTTCAGCCTTTTAAGAAGAATCCGGAAGCCAAATTATGCAACAGCACATTTCATGAGCCCCTAATTATTGGTGAGCCATGTTAGGATGATAAACAATTGGTTTTAGATCATACATCCCAAGTAGAAAGGAACCTTGAGGCTGTTCAGATTGATGATAAATCTATTCCCTTAAAGAAAGATCTGTACCCAAAGTTTAAAAAAGATGTAGTGTTGGCTGAAGAGATAGAAGGATATGAAAATTTTCTGCAGTTGAATACAGGGTCATATATTTGTATGCTTCAGGGATAGTCCAGTCTATGATCAGTATCAAGGATATGTGCACCTGCATTCAAGCAATGACAACATCCATGAGAACCAGTCCAAGGGGGATTTTGAGCAAGACGATGCTGCCACGAGAAAAGAACATTCTACCAGGAATGAGCAGTCGACTCCTGACCTTATCAGAAGATCACTTGTGAAAAATGGGTGTGATTTGTGCCCTGAGAATGGTATCACTGACAGACAACACACTGGTAAAGTTTTTGGATTGAACTTGTTGTTTATTTTGTGCCCTGACCTGCAAACATGATGAAGACGCAATGGAAAATCATCCTCAGCCCAGCCTAGATACTGGCAGCCAGTTCAAGGCTTTATTCCTTATGCAGTGAATAAGCCAAATCAAGAATCCCAAGTAAAAGGTGTATTGAAGTTTCAAGCGTACATTGGTCTTCATGGTGAAAACATTGATGAGGCTATTGAAGCTGAAAGCCGATTTTTAGCTATTAGCACCTATCCGGAACATTCATTGAATCACAGCTTCATGCCTTGCAACAATTCCAACAGTTCATAGAATTTCAAGGATCAACCAAGATCCTCATAAAAGTTGGGAATCATAACAACCAACGAATTGAAATAACTCACCTTGCAGGGATTCATAGAGACCATGCAGACCTCAACGATTGTTTGCAAAACAAAGGACCAGCAGGCTGGGTGGGTTTCTTGGTAAGAGGCCTCATGACTAGGAAAGTGAGACTCAGAAATCCACTGATTGCAGCTTGTATTTTCTTCGATATGGACTTCACAGATGGCAGCAAAATGTTGATGCTTGAATTTATAAGGGGCCAGAAAGAAGCATCAAGCTATAAATATCCATTCGTTAATGTGTCATTACTTTATCTGATGGTCAAACACAGAAGTAAAGGGCAGTGCGCTTTGGAGGTGATGAGATGGATACATTTGGTCATGGACTTCACTTCAAATGTATTGGTTTTTTTGTAAGCATGGAGATTATAAGGTTCTTCGGTGCTCCTAAGAAGAGCACATGTACCCAAGTTGGAGCCAGACGTTACCCCATTACTTGCAAGGGTTACTACAACAAATTTTCACTTGATTAAAGGCCATGAATGAATATTATACATTGGTTAAAGTATGCTATCAAAAGGATATAGCTACCAGCATTACACCAGAAAAGGTTGGTAATTGTCAATGTGCAAACTAGGAGGCGGAAATTCTGTAACAGTTTTAGCAATGTTTTCCAAAGTCACATGGGCTACTCAATGAAAGGTCAATTTTGTTTAAGGAAAATTGAATAAGTTATGACATGCTGTTAATATCAAGTGAAGCAACCTTGATATGGTCGATCCTAATGTACCCCTAAGTGGTGCTGTTAAAGATGAAGCATTTGCTGAGACCGTCGAGCTTAAGGGAAGACACTAATGTAACTCTGAAGGCAAAGCGATTCAAACAGCTTCATGTATGATGGGCCATAGGTGTTAGCTGGAGTGCTGCAAAATTGAAGATACCTCATCCCGATACAAGCATGCCATATGTTGTTAACAAATGATCAGATTTTGTGCCATAGATTGATCTCTTTGTGGTGAAAAGGTGTAATGTTCCTTTTTCTGGTTTCCTTTACAGCATGGTTAGGAAGGACTTCCAGGGTTGGAGGCAGCTAGGTCACAGCAGCTGGTTTACTCTATCGGCAGACCCAGGGGCTTTTGGAGGGATTTTGAGGAGTTTTTATGAGGTTTGATCGCATTCACTTGGTATATTCCATCATCTGCACAGTTTTTCTTTTGTTCCAGTGCCTTCCGACAACTTTCAGAAAAACAGAGATATTAATGGGCCTGACTCAATTAATTATGCTTAAGGTGGCATTTCAGGAGCAATACTTAACAGAACACCTTAGTGTAATAGATCGTTAGAACCGAAATGAGAAAATCTATAGATGGGATGGTTAGAAGTGAGTTTCAGAAGCTTGAGGAGGCATGGTGGCCAATTTACCATTTTCCCACATTAAAATAATATTTTAATTGAATTAAAAAGAGGGAAATATGCTCAGTGATTAAAATAATAATAAAATAGGAGATTCTAGAGGGGTCCATCAAATCTATAAGAAGTAGAGGAGAAGGCCATTGGAGGACATGTTGGATTTGATCTTTCTTCTTGTATGAGAGATTTGAGAACCTAGTTCTCTACTTTCTGTGTAGTCCCAGCAAGGAAACCCTCTAGTGAAATAGTGAGATTGGGCGAGTACCCATCTCCCTTGGTGAATTCATCGAGAATTCACAGGAGAGCTTAGCAGTGGCAGTTCAACTTTGTTTTAGTGGAGGGTCCGTGCAACATTGGAGCAGATCCTTAAGTCCAGTTCTACCTCAACTATATCAGTTGTTTCAGCATGTAAAACTGTAATGTTCCAAACTTAAACAAACAGTGATATACAAAAGCAAATTCGATTTATGCACAGAAAAATTAAACAATCAGCAAATATTCAATACACAACATAAATGAGAACCAGCTGAGCCATTTTATTCATAAATGGAGCAAGTACAATAGTGTGGGCAAAGCACCTGGGCTTGCCTCAAGGGCAAGCTAGACAAAACCCAGGTGTCAACAGTAATCCCAAATGCTAGAAAGCAATTGCTCCTCTAAAGCTCTACGATGTCTCCCAGTAATGACAATTATTGGCTGGAAAGGAGTTGCAAGAAACCTCACCTCTAGTCCTCAGAAAATGATGAAACTTGAGCCACAAGCTTCTTGGCCAAAACCCACAAAAACCCAGAAAGAGTTTGGTCCGAACCCAACCTCCCAAATTCGACCTCCTCTATGGCCTACGCCCTGCAAATAGCTTCAGAAATACGGCCTGCAAGAAATGGCCACAAAGCCTTCCTCCAAGATCTGGAAAGGGAGCAACCTTCACTCTAAATAACTCCTCCAACCTCCATGGCAAAACTCAGCCTCAAGGGTTGATACTCTACCCACCAAATGAGCTCCCAAACACTGCCTCTGCGCTAGCCTAGGTAGTGCGAAAGTCACCCTGTCAAACCAGAAGCTCAATCAGCTTCCAAACTCTCCCAAAAGCTGAAAGTCCTCCTTAGCCTCTCCTCCAGAAAATATCACAGCAAAACTCCACTGCTCAGCTCCACAAACAACTCGGCCTCCTCTCTCACTGTGTCCTCTAGAAATACGCACCACCTCGAAGGAAATGCTACTACTGGAAACCACAATGTGATTCTCCTCCTAAAGAAATGAAGGGAAACCTTCCTAGGGTGGCACTCGAAGTCCCTTGAAGAAAGGGTGAGCTCTTCGCCTGAATAACTCGTGCTAAACAGACAGTGACTCGACTAAGCAGCTCGAGCAACCAAGAGAAATCGATATACACTCATGAATGAATAAGAAGATGAGAGTTGCCCTCTTTATATATTTTTCGTGGGCCACTTTTCCCTCCATTTCGTCCTCCATTGTGGGCCCCACTTAACCAACACCATACAAAAGTTATCCCCCTCCATGCATATCGAACTAGGGAATGTTTAATTCCCTAGCGAGGGTGGCCCCCATGTGTAACTCAACTACAAAACAAAACATCTTCTCCTAGTCTAATCTCTTAATAGCATTGAATGGGATCCACTAACTCCAAAATTGGCCCCATAATACAAAATCAAATCTTGTTCCAAAATGATTTAGGAAGGGACATGAAAGTCCTCCCCTCCCAAATGTTGCTTGTCCCCAAGCAACTTCAATGCCGGATGCTCGAGAATGTGCTCTCTCACCCAAGTGGCATCCTCATCCAGTAAATTTTTCCATAGTACCAAATATTCTCTGATTATCTTGCTCTTGTTTCCAAAGTGGCTTTTGGCTCTATGATCAAATGCCCCTCATTATCAAGGAGAGGCAACTCTATGGCTGCTATAACCTGCTACCCCAACACCCTCTTGAGGCATGACACATGAAAGATGTTATGAATCCTACTCTCTAGTTGTAGCTCCAACTAGTAAGCTACCTCTCCAACTCTCCTACTCACTCTATACGGCCCAAAGAATCTCAGTTGCAGCTTTTCAGCCCCCTTCTGCTTGAGTGTGGACTGTTGGTACGGCTGCAATCGAAGGTAGACCAAGTCACTTTGCTTAAAATGTCTCTCTACTCAATGCCAATCAACATACATCTTCTGCTGGTTTTGGGTTGTCTGTAAGTTATCCTTAAGAGCCTTAAGGTTATCTTGGCTCTCTAGGATCAAATCCTTGGCCTTTGGGGCCCTGTTGTCTCCAAAAACAATATCACCAAAAGATAAATCATCATAACCATATAAAGCACGGAAAGGAGTCATACCAATGGACATGTGATGGGTGGTGTTGTAACAATACTCTCCCAGGTGCAACCATCGAATCCAAGCCCTCTGCTGCCTTGTCACATAATTCCTGAGATAGCCCTCTAACCACTAGTTCACCCTCTCTGTCTGACCATCGGTCTGCAAATGATAGCTGGTTCTCGGGGTGAGCTCAGTGCCAACTAGTCTGAAGAGCTCATGCCAAAATCCTCCCATGAATCGGCTATCCCTGCCACTGACTATGGTCGTAGGGAGTCTATGCATACGAAAGACCTCCCTGAAGAACAACTCTGCCACCTGTGAGGCTAAATATCGTGTCGGTATGGCAAAGAAGTGTGCAAACTTGGTTAGCCGATTGACCACTACAAAAATACAATCCTTCCCTTGCACTGAGGGAAGTCCAGTAAGGAAGTCCATAGAGATGCTCTCCTATTTCCCTTCAGGGATGGGAAAAGAGGCTGCAACAATCCTGTTGGATGGGTCAACTCTCCCTTATTCCTATGGCAAGCTTCGCACTCCTGTACATGCCTCAACACATCTCCCTTGAGGCCCTTCCATGTGAAGCGCTCTCTCACTGCCATATATGTCTTCCTAAACCCCTGGTGCCCAGACAAGGGAGAATCATGAGTTGCTCGCAGGACGCGCTACCTCAACTATGATCCTGAAACCAAAAATATGCGTCCCTTATAATAAATGACCTCATCCATCACCCTATACCGCTCATCTGCATAGCTACCTTCCAAGATCTCGCACGCCTGACGATCCTTGGATTAATCTACCAATAACAGAGCCTTCCAGTCATGGCAAATGCTCATGAGTGAAACCCTAGATGGTCTCTTGAATAGTGCATCCGCCACTACGTGTGCTTCCCCTGCACATACTTAATATGAAAATCATAGGCCTGCACTTTGTTGACCCATCTTTGTTGTCTGTCATTGAGGCCGTTTTACCCCATGAAATGGCGAATACTGTTGTGATCTGTCTTCACCCGAAATCGATTCCCTGCCAAATATTGTCTAAATTTGGCCAATACATGCATTATGGCCAACATATCCTTGTCATAAATGGAATATAACAGCTCATGAGGTAGAAGCTTCCTACTCTCAAAAGAAATGGGGCGCCCACCTTGGGACAAGACTGCCCTGATCCCTACACCTGATGCATCACACTCCAATGTGAAAGGCTGAGAAAAACCTGGGAGTGCTAAAACCAGACAACAACTCATCACCTCCTTGAGGCCATCAAACAGTGCCTAAGCGCCTTCTATCCACGCAAAGGCCCCTTTCTTAATCAGATCAGTAAGGGGTGCTACCAACTGTGAGAAGCCCTTCACGAACTTCCAATAATAGGTACAGATACCCAAAATTCCTCTCAATGTTGTCACATCTCGAGGCTCTGGCCAATCTCGAATGGCCTGAATCTTCTCCTCACGCACCTTGACCCCATCTGCATCGATGATGTGTCCCAAGTAAAGCATATTTGTCAATCCAAACTCGCACTTAGACATCTTTGCATAGAACTGTTGCTCCTCCAATATACGCAAGACTGTCTCCAGGTGTTGCATGTGCTCCTCCTATGTCCTGTTGTAGATCAAGATGTCATCAAAGAATACCAATACAAACCTCCTCAGCTAGCCTCGAAACACATGGTTCATGCATGACTGAAAAGTAGTATGTGCATTGGCCAACCCAAAAGGCATGACCAAGAACTCAAAATGCCCATAATGAGACCTGAAGGTTGTCTTCAGAATGTCTTGCTCTCTCACCCGAATCTGATGAAACCCTAATCGCAGATCTATCTTAGAGGAGTACTTGGCCCCTCTAAGCTCGTCCATCAACTCATCAATGCGCGGAATGGGATACCTGTTCTTCAACGTCTTCTTGTTGAGGGCCTTATAATCAATACACGTGCGAAGATTCCCGTCCTTCTTCTTCACCAGCACAACCGAAGAAGAAAACGAACTTGAACTTGGTCTGATGTGACCCAATGCCAACAACTCCCAGATGGCTCTCTCAATCTTGTCCTTATAGGCCTTGGGATGCCTATAAGATGTAGCGATGACCGCCTACACACCAGGCTCCAACTCTATAGTGTGCTCAAATCCTCGGTTAGGTGGTTGCCCCGGTGGTATATCTCCAAAAACTACCAGATATCTATCCAGTACTACCTGTATGTCCGGATGTGGTGGTGTGGTCTTTCCCCCAACCTCCAAAATCCTCAGCTCTACTGCCCATGCTATGTCCCCATGCCTCAAATCAGCCTCCATTTGATGAGCCGAAACTGTCTGAGGGGGGTACGAATGCATGCCCCTAAGAACCATCGGCTTTCCATCTAACCCAGTAAACTCCATCACCAACTGTTTCCAATTGGTGGTAACCTGACCAAGGGAATACAACCATTGGACACCCAGAACCACATTGGTGTCTAGTACATCCACCACAAAAAAGTGGTATGTCGTCGAATAGTTCCCCATAGTCACTGTCAAAGCGGGAACATATCGAGTGCACTGCATAGTCTTGTCCCCAGGTATTAGGATTGAAAACCCTTCAAACTCTGTAGTGGTTATGCCCCTTCTCTGGACCATCTGAGCATCAATAAAATATGGGGTGGCCCCACTATCTACCAAGACTGAGACACGCTGCCCCTGCACCGTACCTCTAATCTTCAAAGTCAAGAATTTGGGAATCCCACACAAAGAAGCTAGGACTCCCCCTGTTGGTGCGAAGGATGCTCCTCCCAAAGTTGGTGGTGGTGGTCGTTTCCTTGCTGGCTCCTTCTTGTCTCCGCCACCAAACTCCAACTCCTCATCATCCTCTTAATAACTATTTGAGAATACCTCTATGTAATGGGCCTTGCCCGTTGTGCACCGATGGCCAAGTGCCCAAGGCTCACGGCATGTAAAGCATAGTTTCTTCCTCCTGAGGTCTCTCCTGGTCTTGTCATCGAACTGACCACACCCTTGGGCTACTCTTTGCATTGTGGGTGCTCGACTGTCACTTCCCCTCTGAGGGTAGGGAGTGCGTGCAGGAAATGGAGCTCGAGCCTTGGGGATGGCCCCCTCCAAATTCCAAGTGCAAGATACTGCCTCCAAAAGAGTAGAGGGTTTGCGAGATTTCACCAGTCCTCACAATGGCTCTGTCAATCCCTCCACAAATGTGTATACTCTCCTTGCATCTGAAAAATCAAGCACCATGACTGAGACCCTAAAAAGTCCGAGATATAATGCTCTGAATGCCCTATCTGTCAGAGCTGGGTCAACTCTCTGAAGTGAGCCTCTGGATCCTTCCGATCAAAGAGCTCCACTACTCTCCATGTGAAATCCAAGGGAATACAACCATTGGACACCTAGCATCACATTGGTGTCTAGTACATCCACCACGAAAAAGTGGTATGTCATCGAATAGTTCCCCATAGTCACTGTCAGAGCGGCAACATGTCGAGTGCACTGCATAATCTTGTCCCCTGGTATTAGGACTGAAAACCCTTCAAACTTTGTAGTGGTGATGCCCCTTCTCTGGACTGTCTCAGCATCAATAAAATTGGGGGTGGCCCCACTATCTAAGAAGACTGAAACATGCTGCCCCTGCACCGTACCTCTAATCCTCAAAGTCAAGAATTTGGGAATCCCACACAAAGAAGCTAGGACTCCCTGCTGGTGCAAAGGATGCTCCTCCCAGAAGTGGTGATGGTGGTCCTTTCCTTGTTGCCTCCTCGTTGTCTCCGCCACCAAACTCCAACTCCTCATCATCCTCCTAATCATTGTCTGAGAATACCTCGATGTAATGGGCCTTGCCCATTGTGCACTGATGGCCAGGTGCCCAAGGCTCACGGCATGTAAAGCATAGTTTCCTCCTCATGAGGTCTCTCCTGGTCTCGTCATCCAACTGACCACACCCTTGGGCTTCTCTCTATGTTGTGGGTGCTCGAGTGTCACTTTCCTTCTGAGGGTAGGGAGTGCGTGCAGGAAATGGAGCTCGAGCCTTGGGGATGGCCCCCTGCAAATCCTAAGTGCAAGATACTGCCTCCAGAAGAGTAGATGGTTTGCGAGACTTCACAAGTCCTCGCAATGGCTTTGTCAATCCCTCCACAAATGTGTATACTCTCCTAGCAGCTGACAAATTAGGTACCATGACTAAGACCCTCAAAAACTCTGAGATATAATGCTCTAGATGCCCTGTCTATTGGAGCTGGGTCAACTCTCTAAAGTGAGCCTCTGGATCCTTCCGATCAAAGCACTCCATGTGAAAACCTCATAGGAGGTTATGCTGACATGCCCCGGAGTGGAAAAACCGTGAAACCACCAATCGTGTGCCTCCCCTCCAGGTGCAATGTGGCCATCTTGATGGCTTCTACTTTTGTCATTCAATTAAGCTAGAAGTATGCATCCAGCGTCTCCACCCAAGCACGTGTTGTGCACTTGGAAGTGCCATCATATGTAGGGAAATACATTTTCCAATAGAACAATGTAGCTCATAGTTCTGTGTACGACAACCTTTCCCCTTCTCATTCTACTTGAGCTTGCAAAAGTCTCTGAAGGTCAAAGCCTCTCTGAAGTCTGCTCCCATTGACTGCCACTCTTGGAAATGCTCCCCCATCAATGATGGATCCTCACCTCCACCAGTCTCTCCCTACGCCAAAGGTATAAAAGAGGGTAATGTAACTTGAGTTGGCTCACTCGAGGATGGTCATTGCGCAGTGGGAGAAAGATGATCGAATTGTTGAGAGGCCCTGGAAGTCTCTCCAACTACGAACTCTCGGTGAGTGCTTCGTTCCTAGTTCTGCATTTTGATCTGATTCAACATCTTCTTCTGTCGCTTTGCCAAATCACTCAAAACCTTCAAGAGGCTATCGAAGGCCATCTCTTCCTTGCTCTTGGGCTCACCCATATCTTCCGCTATTGCAGTCTTCCCACGATCCTCCATGTCTGGAATAATCTCCAACTCCCTTTCCATGCCTCGGTACCTCTGCCTTCTATAAGTAATATTCTGTCGGTCTTCTTCACTGATAGAAATTTTTCCCTTGGCTGAGCCAAAATCTAAGCTCTGATACCACTGTAATGTTCCAAACTTAAACAAATAGTGATATACAAAAGCAAATTCGATTTATGCACAAAAAAATTAAACGATCAGCAAATACTCAATGCACAACAAAAATGAGAACCAGTTGAGCCATTTTATTCATGAATGGAGCAAGTACAATAGTGTGGGAAAAGCACCTGGGCTTGCCTCAAGGGCAAGCTAGACAGAACCTAGGTGTCAACAGTAATCCCAAATGCTAGGAAGCAACTGCTCCTCTAAAGCTCTGCGCTCTCCCAGTGACGGCAACTGCTGGCTGGAAAGGAGCTGCAAGGAACCCCGCCTCCAGTGCTCAGAAAATGATGAAACTTCAACCACAAGTTCCTTGGCGAAAACCCACAAAAACCTAGAAAGGGTTTGGCCTAACCCCAACCTCCCAAATTCAAACTCCTCTATGGCCTAGGCCCTCCAAACAGCTCCAGAAATACAGCCTGCAAGAAATGACCACAAAGTCTTCCTCCAAGCTCTGGAAAGGGAGCAAACTTCACCCTGGGTAACTCCTCCAACCTCCACGGTAAAGCTCAGCGTCAAGGGCTGATACTCTACCCACCAAATGAGCTCCCAAAAACTGCCTTTGCGCTGGCCCAGGGATTGCGAAAGTCACACTATCAAACTAAAAGCTCAATTAGCTCCCAAACTCTCCCAAAGGCTAACAATCCTCCTTATCCTCTCCAGAAAATCTCACAGCGAATCTCCACTGCTCAATTCCACAAACAACTCGACCTCCTCTCTCACTGTGTCCTCCAGAAATACACACCACTTCGAAGGAAATGCTACTGCTGGAAACCACAATGTGATTCTCCTCCTGAAGAAATGAAGGGAAACCTTCCTAGGGTGGCACTCAAAGTCCCCCGAAGAAAGGGTGAGCTCTTCGCCTGAAGAACTCGTGCTAAACAGACAGTGACTTGGCTAAGCAGCTCAAGCAACAAAGAGAAATCGATATACACTCATGAATGAATAAGAAGATGAGAGTTGTCCTCCTTACATAGTTTTCGTGGGGCACTTTTCCCTCCATTTCGTCCTCCATGATGGGCCCCACTTAACCAACACAATACAAAAGTTATCCCCCTCCATGCATATCAAACTAGGGAGTGTGTAATTCCCTAGTGAGGGTGGCCCCCATGTGTAACTCAACTACAAAACAAAACATCTTCTCCTAGTCTAATCTCCTAATAGCATTGAATGGGGTCCACTAACTCCAAAGTTGGCCCCATAATAAAAAATTAAATCTTGTTCCAAAATGATTTAGGAAGGGACATGACAAAAACCCTAGTTTAAATATATTAATAAAAGCTAAGATTGTTTTCCATTTTATTATGTACTTGTTTGCCGCATGCTGAATTCTTTATTTTACATGGCAATGTTCTATTTAATTTATGATAATATGGTTGTGAAAATTTTGTTCAAGAGGTATTTCAGGAAAAATACCTGTAATTTCCCATTCGGAATATTATAGTGATATCAGTGCTAGTGTTCCTTCCAGCCTGAGGGTTTTCAATCAAGGTTGTTTTTGAGCCAAGTCTATGGATTGTTTGGTTAAAAACAATTAGAGCTATTGAATTCGTATTATGATTATTTGCCAGAGTCAAAATTTTGTTCCAAGCCAAATCAACAAAGGGTCGAATTATGTAAGCTGGAGTTGCAAATTGATTTTTCGAGGATTATCTTTGAGGCCGAAATCATTATTATTGCATAGCCATTGCAGAGTTGTGGAACATTGTCAATGCACATCCAGCGCAATGAGTTTATGTTGTTTATGTTGTGGGTCGATTGATCGAGCGACTTGTAGCCATTGAATGCCATTGATCAAATAAAGAGCATGTAAATCGAATATGTGCCTAAACCTGTGGCAGAGCGATTCGAACCTGTACACATGAGCAAGGTGTTATTGCATATGCAGCTAGTGTAAAATGGATTGATCGACTCATATCCCCAAGATATGAGCATTTCGTAGAATTTGTACGTGAGGCGATTTATGGTAGAATATGAAGATGTGCGATTAGATATGTATGTCGTAACCGACGACGACCAAAAATACAAGTAAGGCTGCAAGGTGTGTGATGCGCTTGGGCGTATTGAAAACTATTGTAGTGACCAGATCAAGCCAGTCATTGCTACCGCATAATGAGGGAAAGTCCCAAAATTCGAAGTTGCAACTACGGAGGGCACTTGACATAGGTCGAGAAACGATCATTCGGTGACCAAATTTGGAAGGGTCGTTGAACCTAGTAACAATCGCAGGAACCAAGTATATGAGTGTGTAGCACGCCACCACCACCTAAGACGAACCATATCAATGGCAAATGTGATCGGGCCTTGTTATTCCACGTGGGTCATTCATTAAATTGAGTGGTGTCGATTCTTGTAGACGAGTCGCCGAGCATTACGAAGGGAGTGAGTCACATTCATGAAGGTTTCTTAGGTTGATAGCCAGGGACGAAATCACTTTGGTGAAGTTCAAGAGGATTGCAATCTAATGGTGCAATAATTGTGAAATGCAGTAGTGCAAATCTGGCCAATTAATGACGGCTTGCATACCATGCACTGATCCTTGTTCCGTTATGTGGACCGAAGGGGTAATGTGTTATTAAGCTTGAAGTTACCCTGGGTTGGACAATCGATTTGTGTTTGTTGATCCAAGTCAAAGAAAACATTTACATAGTCGTCTTTGAAACGATGAAACTATGCGATTGTAGTTGAATTGCCAAGTTGGATCATGAAGATAGTGCTATGACGCGAAAACTCTGAGGTGTAGTAATCCAGAGACACATGCATTCTTCCCCATTGCATCGCTTCTGTCAGATGGTCGAGTAAAAGTGATCTGCAGGCTATATGGCACGAGCAGCTAGTAGACATTCGCGACTGTGTCAACCCATAGAAGAAATCTGAGCAAATGGCTATGTGCATGTTGAACGTTTTGAGGGAGCCATTGAGTTGTTTTGATGTAGAAGCCACATTCTAAGGGCCAAATTTGTTATATGATGAGCATATCCTGTAGCATTCATTGGGCAATGTATAGATCAAATTGCAGAACACAATCATAATGCTGGAGTTGTCTGTCTGTATGTATTCTCCTTCAGGAAGGGCATAAGGAGGCTGTAGATTTCCTGAGCAAAGCATTTTTACCAAGTTCCTTTTCACTAAGTATTCCTGAATTTCATTTTCCCAGATAGCTTGTAAATTTTGTGATCTCATGCTTTGAATTAAGTCTACTATAAGAGTGTGGAATTTTGTTACTGTTGTTAGAGTTGGTCAGTATATGAGTTTGATACCAATCAATAAGGATTTTATCATGAGCAATGTATGGTTGAGCTCAGGGTTTAGACAGATTTGTGCCAAAGAATATCTACTAGAAGTTTAAATGGTTATAAGTCTTGTGTTGTCATGTCCCTAACGTGGATGTATATGTTGGTATGCTACCAAAGCATTCATATATTATCATGCACTGAGTCTTGCTTTGGTATGATCTCATCATTGTACACTGCTAGGGTTGCTTGGTGTTAAGTCATTTAGTCATTATTGTACTTTTATCAGTGAAAGTTTTATATAAGTCAGCTTAATGTATTGTTCCCATTGAACTAAACCATGGAGAAGCTCACAAAACTTCTGAATGAATTGAGGAGATTGAACAACACAAAAGTTAGTTCCTTGAACCACCATGCATCATTGGATCAAAAACCCGAGCAAATAAAAAAACCTTTTTCAAGAGGGGTTTATGCTATTCTTCAAAAAGAATAGCCAAGGGATCTACAAAAAGAGTCGGATATTGAACACAAAATCTTTAAACTTGAGACAGATTTGAAACACATGAGGGTCACGGTGAAAGCCCTTTTCAAACTAGATGAACTGGATGCACTCCTTTCTGAAGTGAAACAGTTAGAAGGGAAGAAACTAATTTGGGCTCAAAAAACTGCTATGCTTGCTCTCATACAACACAAATTCTTGGAGGAACCTTGTGAAGGGATCAAACTTCTAGTTGCATCTTGTCTCATTAACATCATGAGACTAACCGCACATATACCTCCTTACAACGATGGTGTTATGAGAGTTTTCAGACTGATAGTAGAAACTTTTCAGGGCTTGGACAACAATGTAGGCTCTACCTTTGGGAAGAAGTGTGAGATTCTAGAAATCATGGCCATGGTCAGGACTTATGAAATCATGTTTGACATAGAGTGTGATGACTTGATCCTGCAAATTTCCCAATGCTCTTTCAACATTAGGATACATCATCCAGACTGAGTCAAAACACACATGCAGTCCATCTTGTCATCAAGTATGGGAGGTTGTGATGCTATTGTGAAAATTATTGAATCTAACACACATCAGAAACCCCTATTGCAATTACTGGTTTACAATCTCCTACTTGTTCTTTACATTAACAAGTTATTTAATTGCATAAACATCGAAGTAAAATCTATTGCAGCCTTCACAAATATACAGATCATGCATTGAAATAAACAAAGACAATAACAAGGGACACCGTTATTTTTGGACAATCGTCCCCGGAAAAACCCAATTCAGGAAATTCGGTGTAGCATATAAAGGGTTTGTATTACTAAGCTGATCTCATGAATACAACTAGGGTGCCAAAAATGGCTCACCCAACAGAGAATATCCTCAACAGTAGTACCTCTATTCGGAGACAGATATTCCAGCAAATTAGCAACCAGATGATCAAACCCCACAACGACTCCGGCTATTTCCCATGCTGTACAGCGAAAGCTACTCCAAGCACTGCTAAGGAACCGCGTCACTCCTCCAGGAGCTGCGTCACCCTATCCCAGCTCAGAATCTGTTGATCTGCTCCCATTTGGCCCCATAGAATCTCCCCAGCATTGCCTCTAAAGCCCTCTACGACTTTTGCGTCAGCCTCTACGGCGTCTGTGTCAGCCTCTATGGCCCTCTACGTCAGCCCTTTTAGGGCCTATGTTGTCTCTCTGGACACTTCACTGCCTCTATCCTATGTATTCTTCAGCCTCGGATGGAAATCCCTTGCTGAACTGCCCGACTGCAACTGATCACTTGCTCGGTTTCCTCAGCAAACCTCGCCCAAAAAATCGAACTAACTGATCTCTCTTGGTGTATCTCCAACTGACCCTCAAGCCTCCTCTTATACTTTTCTTGTTGACGATTCAACGATTGATATTAACTTTTAAGTCCCTAATCAACAGCTAAGATTAGAACTAGCTTGATCCTTGTCACTTAGAACTTTATCACCCATATTATATTAATACACATTAATATTTTTTTTTTCCTAAGTTTAGACTTAGGAACCCATAAAAATATTAATTATTATAATAACTCTTCATCTGGACAGAATTTCCCCAAATGATTTTTGAGTCTTGGAGATCTCATGTGCCTTAGCCTCTCCACCAAATTCCATGGTTAGACCACATCCGATGCTACCCAAAATCAACAGCTATTTGTCAGGAGTTCCAATCTCGATTGTCGTCCATTTGGAGGAGAGAACAGTCGGTCTCACCTGCTGCTTATGAGCTAGCCGAAAGTTTGGTTGAGTAGTACATAAATCTGAGCAAGAGATAGTTGACCAAGGAGCAACTAAGAGTTGATGGGACATGCAGCAAGAACGGATTAAAGAGAAAGGGTCTTTACTTCATCTACAAGGAACCTTAGGGACTTGACCACTCATGCTTGGGTGATACAAAGGGGATGACAAAGGTAGTGTTGAGTATGGAGCATGATTGTTTAGAGGTCTTTGTTTTAGCCAAATGTATACCCCTGGAAGTTTGTACACCCCTCCATGCGGGGGGGTGCAGGGGGGGACTTGTCCCCCCCCCCCCCCCCGGTGGGGGTTTGGGGGGGCCAATCCCTCTCGATTGGGGGGTCCGGGGACTAGCAATCCCCCAGCAGGGGTTCAAAGGTAGCGCCCCCGAAGCTAAAAACAAACGTAAAATTGTCTTGTAAAAGTATAGTAGTTTCTAGTCAATCTGGGCCGTTCATTAGGCGGATGATCTGACGGTAGAACTTATGTTTAGTTTAGGATTTTTTGCCCTAGAAGGCAACCCCTCTCTTTGTATGAAGGCATCGTATTTGAGGCTGTGTAATAAACATGTATTCTGAGTGAGAAATAGAGAGGTGAAACTGTGAGAGAAAACAGAGGATATTACAGTGGATCTACTGTAGGTTGTGTCTCTTCATCTTGCTGGATAATAGAAATGAAGGACTGGCTGTTCGGAGTGGACGTAGCCCAAACTGGGTGAACCACGTATATCTGTGTCTCTCTTGTTTTATGCGTTTTCTGTGTTTATATTTCTGCAATATTTTAT
>APFE030746132.1:129544-143433 GCA_000404065.3 Pinus taeda
ATTTAATATGAAGATGTCGGAAGGTGGATCTGTTGCAGACCATTTAAATGATTTTAATACTATTACAAGTCAGTTATGTTTTGTAGGGGTAAACGTTGATGATGAAGTTAGAGCTCTATTATTCTTGTGCTCATTGCCAGAGAGTTTGAATGGTTTAGTAATGGCCATTAGTAACTCTGTTTCTAAATCTAGTACTTTAAAGTTTGATGATGTTGTGGGTGCTATCCTTAGCGAGGAAATGCTCCGGTGAGACATCGGGTAATGCTTTGAGTGCAGAGTCTAGGGGAAGAAAAATGGAAAGAGGAAAGAGCTCAGGTTATCGCAATAAATCAAGGAAAGGCAGATCCAAGTCCAGATCGGGGATAGTGTGCTGGAAATGCAGAAAGAAAGGAAACCTAAAGAAAGACTGTAGATCTTGGAAAGGAAAAGAAGGAGATGCACAGCAAGAAAACAATCATGAAGCAAATGTGACAGGTGAGGTGTTACAAGATGCTTTGATTTTTTCTTTCAAAAATATTACTGATTCCTAGGTGGTAGATTCAGGGGCCTCATTCCATGCCACACCTGATAAAAAATATTTTCATGACTATGTTCAAGGAGATTTTGGACAACTCCGTTTGGGTGATGATAAACCCTGTAAAATTGTTGGAACGGGTAAGGTTCCTGTAAAACAATAGAATGGAAACCAATGGCTACTAAAGGAGGTAAGGCATGTTCCAGATCTAAAGAAAAATCTGATTTCAATAGGGTAGTTAGGCGGTGAAGGTTGCGTGACAACTTTCAAAGATAAAGCTTGGAAGGTCACCAAAGGAGCCCTGGTAATAGCAAAAGGCAAAAAGGTTGGTACACTGTATTTATGCAATGGTATTTCTAACTCTATTAATGCTTTAACTTCCAAAGGAGCAAATGCAACATTATGGCATCATAGGCTTGGACACATGAGTGAAAAAGGGATGAAGATTCTTCACTCAAGGAATTTGTTGCCGGGTTTGAAAAATGTTGATTTGGACTTCTGTGAGAATTGCATTTATGGAAAACAGAAGAGAGTCAGATTTCCCAGAGTTGAGAAAGAAAAGAAGAATGAAAAATTAAAGCTTGTGCATACAGAGGTATGGGGACCTGCTCAGGTATCATCTCCCGGTGGCTCTCGTTATTATGTTACTTTTATTAATGATGCAACTAGAAAAACTTGGATTTACTGTTTTAAGAATAAATCTGATGTATTTGATACTTTTAAGAAATGGAAAGCTTTGGTTGAGATTAAAACAGGAAAGAAATTGAAGTGTCTCAGATCAGACAATGGAGGTGAATATTGCAGCAAAGAGTTTGATAGATACTGTTCAGAGCATGGAATTCGCAAAGAGAAGACAGTTCCAAGAACACCACAAGAAAATGGTGTGTCAGAAAGGATGAACAGAACAATCATGGAGCATGCAAGGTGCATGAGATTTCATGCATGATTGCCTTTACAGTTTTGGGCAGATGATGTAGATACTGTTGTTTATCTAATAAATAGAGGGCCTTCAAGTTCCTTGGATGGTGGTGTTCCAGAGGAAGCATGGACAAGTAAAAAGGTAAGCTACTCTTTTTTAAAGCCTTTTGGTTGTGAGGCCTTTGTCCATATTGATAAAGAAAATAGAACAAAGCTTGAGGCAAAGTCAAGGAAATGTACCTTTATTGGATATGGTGTCAATGATTTTGGTTATCGCTTATATGATTACGAAAATCACAAAATCATTAGGAGCAGAGATGTAATATTCAATGAAAAGGTCTTGTATAAGAATCAGTTGCAGGAAAAGAAACAGGAAAAAGAAAACAAGGAATACACAGTTCTTGATGAAATCACTGAAAAAAGTAAAGGTGCCTGAAAATAATAATAATCAACAACCACAACAGCAGCAACCACCACAACAGCAACAGGCACCCAAACACCTGAAAGCGGTGTTAGAAGATCTACCAGGATAAGTAGACCCCCTGAACGATACTCTCCTTCATTATATTATTTATTGTTGACTGATTCCGGTGAACCGAATGTTATGAAGAAGCAATGCAGGTTGAAAGCAGGAAGAAGTGGGAGGTAGCCATGGAAGAAGAGATGGACTCCTTAATGCATAACCAGACTTGGGACTTAGTCAGGTCGCCTGCAGGTAAAACTACATTGCAGAATAAATGGGTTTACAGGCTGAAGGAAGAAGATGGATGAAAACAGAGGTACAAAGCTAGACTTGTGATGAAGGGGTTTGCATAGAAGAAAGGTATTGATTTTGATGAAATATTTTCTCCTGTTGTTAAAATGACTTCAATTAGAACTATTTTAAGTCTAGTGGCAGTTGAAGATTTGCATCTTGAGAAGTTAGATGTAAAGACAACCTTTCTCCATTGGGATTTGGAGGAAGAGATATATATGCAGCAGCCACAAAGATATGAAGTGAAAGGGAAGGAGAAACTAGTGTGCAGGTTGAAGAAGAGCTTGTATGGCTTAAAACAGGCTCCAACGCAGTGGTATCTGAAATTTGACAAGTTTATGTCTGAACAAGGTTATACTAGATGTCACTCTGATCATTGTGTTTATTTGAAAAAGCAAAATGATGGAAGCTATATTATATTGTTATTGTATGTAGATGACATGCTTGTTGCAGGGTCTAACACGCAGGAAATAAATGTGCTCAAAAGAAAATTGGCAAATTCATTTGCAATGAAGGATTTGGTAGCTGCAAAACAAATCCTTGGTATGAGAATAACTAAAGACAAGAAAAATTGTAAATTAACATTGTCTCAGAATGAGTACATAAAAAAAGTGTTGGAAAGATTTAACATGCACAATGCAAAACTAGTTAGTACACCTTTTGCTAGCCATTTCAAACTTAGTAAGGAAATGTGCCCAAAGACCCAAGAAGACATGGATTATATGTCTAAAGTTCCAATTGGAAGCTTAATGTATGCAATGGTTTGCACAAGGCCTGATATTGCACATGCAGTGGGAGTTGTAAGCAGGTACATGAACAATCCAGGAAAGGAACATTGGATGGTAGTGAAATGGATTCTCAAATATTTGAAAGGTACCACAAATCAAGCATTATGCTTTGGTGGTTCAAACATTTCTCTACAGAGATATGTTGATGCAGATATGGTAGGTGACAAAGATAACAGGAGGAGCACTATAGGATATGTATTTACTGTTGGTGGAACAACTGTCAGTTGGGTTTCAAAAATCCAAAGTGTTGTTGCACTTTCAACAACAGAAGCAGAGTATGTTGCTGCAATAGAGGTTAGTAAAGAAATGATTTGGTTACAAAGGTTTATGGGTGAATTAGGTAAGGAGCACGATATGGGCACATCATACAATGATAGCCAAAGTGCCATTCATCTTGCAAAGAACTTAGCATTTCATTCCAGGACTAAACACATACAGCTCAAGTACCATTTCATACGATCAGTGTTGGAAGATGGAGAGTTGAAGCTAGAAAAGATACACACTAGCCAGAATCCTGCAGACATGCCAACAAAAGTTGTAACCAGGGAGAAACTGAGAACATGCTCAGTTTCAATTGGTCTTCAAGGATGATGATGAAGATGAGAAACAACCAGGTCCAAAGAAGAGTCATTGTCCAGCAAATGAAGCAGCGGTGGAGTTGCTACAATCATTCTCCAGGCGGGAGATTGTTGTGTGTGGAGCATGATTGTTCAGAGGTCTTTGTTTCAGCCGGATGTATACCCCAGGAAGTTTGTACACCCCTCCATGCGAGGGGTTGCGAAGGGGACTTGTCCCCCCCGTGGGGGTCCGGGGGCCAGCGGTCCCTGGCGGGGGCTCGGGGGCAGCGCCCCCGAAGCTAAAAACAGATGTAAAATTGCCTTGTAAAAGTATAGTAATTTCTAGTCAATCTAGGCTGTTCATTAGGCAAATGATCTGACAGTAGAACTTATGTTTAGTTTAGGGTTTTTTTTTGCCCTAGAAGGCAACCCCTCCCTTTGTATGAGGGCATTGTATTGAGTCTGTGTACAATGTGTGTATTCTGTGAGCGAGAAACAAAGAGGTGAGACTGTGAGAGAAAACAGAAGATATTACAACGAATTCGCTGTAGGTTGTGTCTCTTCATTTTGCTAGATAATAGAAAGGAAGGATTGGTTGTTCGAGGTGGACGTAGCCCAAACTGGGTGAACCACGTATATCTGTGTCTCTCTTGTTTTATGCGTTTTCTGTGTTTATATTTCTGCAATATTTTATGTGTTCCATTGCTATGTAATATATAATTTTCTAACATTCACAAAGTCCTGGTAGTTGTGCAAGGATTTTGGAAGGCCTAGAAGAGCTAGGCTCACAAAGTCATCTTCTGCTACATCCACCCTAACCCCTCCAAGCTCATCTCGAACTTGTTTAAACCTGGAGAGATAATGCAGAATAGTGTCATTCTTCTGCATTCTAATGTTTCAAAGTTTGTCTTTTAGGGCCAAATTTATATGGTCACTGCTATTTTCGAATAACTTAGTCAATGTCTTCCACATAGAAAATGGTGTCTCTTTTTCAAGGATATTTGCGATCACATGGTCTCTCACACCTTCTAGAATAATTCTTCTCGGCTTTGCAACATCCTACTTCCACAGGGTTAACTGTTGTGCATCCGACTATGGTGGTTTTGTGATATCAATTTTCACTTATTATAACACACCATTGGCATCAAGCACCACCTCCATTCAATCCTTCCATGCTATGAAATTCGAGCTACCCTCCAAGTCATACTCCAATCTCATGCCATTGAAATACATTCTCCCAATCCTTAAGGAAAATTGTTGCACTTGCTCTACCTGCACTTGCGTTGCCTGCACTCGAAATTCCTGAGAAACAAGTTCAAAATATTGGTTCTAATGTGATTTTAGGGATTTAATACCATGTAGAAATTTGATAGAAATTGCAACTGCTCATGATTTTAAACTGAAAAACAAGAGAGACATTTCTAATCTACTGATCTGCAGAATGAAAATTAAAATTTAGAACAACATGCATAGACATGCAATAAGCAAAACCATAAATACACAGTGATTTCTAGGGGAACCCAACTGGGAAAAACCCCTCAAGTCTCTTTGTATTAATTAGATGAATAGAGAAATTATTACAATTGCTACATGGGACACCTTTGTGTTCCTTCAAGTGAGTGCGCCAAGCTAATCTGGGCGAGTGGCAAGGCACTTTGATGTGGAGAGATAGTAGCACTACTTTGGAAGTATTTCTACTGGCCAATGCTTCAACAAAATGTCCAACGGTAAATCAAGTCGTGCACTGCCTGTCTCGTTGCTAAACCAACCATCAAGACGCAGGGGTTGTACACTCCTCTTCCTAACCGCAAACAAGCCATGGGAGTTAGCCTCCATCGATTACATGTTAGGTTTGCCATCCACTAAGAATGGTAGCAATTGTGTGTTTGTGGTTGTCGATTAGTTCTCTAAGATAGCCATTTTGGCAACATGCAAGAAGTGTATCACAGCTAAAGCCACAACTAAACTCTTCTTTGAGCATTTTTTGATTTATTTTGGGCTACCTCGGACCATTATTTTAGATAGGGACAACATCTTCTTCAACACCTTTTGGTCTATCCTATGGTCTCTCATGGATACTAAATTGACCAAATCGACTGCCTCTTATCCCCAATCAAATGGACAAACAAAAGTGGTCAACAGGATGATTTTCCATATCTTGTGCATTTACAACTTCAAGCATCTATGTACATGGGACAAAAACCTTCCATATGTTCATAATATCTATAACAAAGCCCTCTACATCTTTATTGGCCATAGTCTTTTTCAGGTGTGCTTGGGGTTCCAACCATTGGCCCCAATTGATGTAGTTGTGCCCATTTTATCTTCATCGACAAAGTCCTCCCATGCTTAGGCCGAGACTGATAGGCCAATCAAATTTGTTGAACAAATCCAACACATCCAACAACAAGTCCATGATATCCTGTAGAAACCCAACGCCAAGTATAAGCAAAGACATAACTAACACGAGGTTCCACCTAAGTTTCAGGTTCGTGATAAGATGTGGTTACATTTACAACAAGAGCACCTCACAGACTCCCATAGGAAACTTAGACCACTTTGTTATGGGACTTACACAATCATAAAGGTTGTGGGTGAAAATGCTTTTTAATTGAGCATTTAATGTGGCGTTGCTTTGACCATATTTGCCACCTCTATTAGACACCTTAGAGGCAGTCAAACAATTGGCCGCCATAGAACTCAATCTTGATTTCTTTGAACAACCTACAGTGGATCGAATCATGGACACCAAGACAAAGGATACTCACCAACAACACATATAACTCCATTGGGTTGTCAAAGCAGGGCACCTTCTTCAAGAAGGCAAGTGGTTCACTAAGAGCCAAATTTAGCAAAAGTTTCCCCATCCAATGATGGAACTTGACACAATGGAGACCATCGCTTCCTAAGAGGGGAGCACTGATTTAGGTGAATATCGGTCGCCACCCACCTCTTTCATTGTCTCAACAATTCTCTATCCTCTTGGCAGCTTTTCTAGGATTTTTGGGTCCCACACTTTCAGGGTCGTTTTGAGGCCCTAAACGATGTTTTTGGCAATTTAGAAGAGCTAGGGTTTGCCTTGAAACTCTAGCCCTAGTCAAAAGTTGTAGTCCTCAGATAGTTCTTTCCAATGAGCTATTGTGCACCCCGAACTAATATTGTATTCAAAAGTTGTGCCCTTGAGAAGTTGATGTACCAATTAATTGGCGTTTCATCTTCTAGGGTTAGGTTTTTAGACCTTTATGATTCTTCCTTTATGTTAAAAGGCCATTCATTCGACCTCTTGTAATAGCTTTTTGCAAATGTGCATAGTTGTTATCTTTCTTTGTTCAAAGATAACTACCACCATTCTAGCCAGTTTGCGTTCTACAATATTATGTTATTAGTAAAAATTGGGTTTCCACCATATTATTATAATATCTGCTATATTTATTTGTGTGTTACATTTACTTTCCTTCATTTCATTTCATTATTTGTACAATCTAGATTAGGCATTTCTTGTGTTATCTATGCATGTGTTAAAGAGTTTTTTATTATATTAAAATGCAATCGTTAAAGAAATCGCAATGATTATCATTGCACAATAGGTTTACTACAAAGTGTTTTACAATTTTGATTATTCTACATTATATGATCTGTGTTGATGAGTTGTTTTAACTATAAACAATACAATTATGGATCAAGTTGAGGGGCAATTTAATTGCCAAACCTAAGTATCCATGCATATATTGGATGCATGCACTCAAGATCCCCCTTGGTTAATGTAGAGTGGGTTTCTATCAACTTAGGTTGGAGGAAAATCACCACATTCCCTACCTTGAGAGGATTTGTCAACTCTACCACCTTCAAAAGATTAAGTCGAAGGAGCACCTCATTTTCATATATCTAATGAATTATGAGACCATAACAATTTGATTACCTCTTCCAAAAATTGAGTGATTTCCTCTCCACCTTCTCCATTATCCAAACACAAAGATGCCTAACTCTTTTTGGGAGGTTTTAGAGTAAAATTCAAGATCCTACATGGTCCTAGTCAACTAGATCCCATTAAGACGACCACTTCCTTATTCCAAGTTGTCACATCCATTAGTAGCAAGGAACAACATGCAAGGGCTAAAACGCCATTTTCTAGATTAGTACAACCTCGAACTTCTACTAGACCTCACAAAATCCCCTGCCCCCCAACTAGTTGACTAGCCTCCACAACACTTCTAAGGAGCTCATATTCCCAATCCCAAAAAGAGGCTACCAAGCAAACAAACTCCATGAGGTCTTGGGGCCTAATTCACTCTACACAAGGCACTGCTTTCCAAGTCTTCTCGCAGAACCAATGTTCCAATGGGTGATTCTTCATCTCAAACTTGGTCATTAGGAGCAATGGGCCTCATCAATCTAGGGCTCCCTCAAAATTTCATAGCCAAAGCCCCTCACACGCAAAAATCCATTGAATGACATCATCAAACAATGCATTGGTTCCCTCAATGACTCAAATCAAAATCCATCCTCTTTATCTCCACACTCTACTTCACAGTCTAGCATGCCCCAATAACAACATTTCATCCATCGCATGGTTTTGATCTTTTTAATGTTTTTGTTTTTATATCTGCACTTATTTTCACATTTGTATTGACTAATTAGTTAGCTCTTTCTATGGTTTCATTAGTAGTGATAGGATTTACTTTTACACTCTCCCTGTTTATTCACATTGGTTGTACTTCCGAGTGCCATTGACCAACTTTGTAACCACTTGTTGGACATTATCTTATCTTGAGCTCATTGCTAACAACACACTATGCACCCAATGTGAAGTTTGAACACTAAGTTGGGTGTGACTTTGAGTTTGTGTGGAGATTGTGCAATTTTTCCACGTGAAGATGATTAACCACTACAATAGGTGGATTGTCCCCAAATATGCCAACAAGCATATGGAGGGAGGGTACACTCAATATTGTAGGAAGGGGGATTGTCTACCACTGTGTAAGCCAAACTTTGCTCCTTTGTCAATGAATGTGTCTAGCAAGGTGTTATTGGGATTTTTTTAATGTGGAATGGGAACAAGTTTTGACCTTGGGAAACCTATAACTAAGGTTCCCTAGTTCCAAGTAATCTAGTGACATAAGAAAAATATTCAGGTTTGGTGGGAAAGCCATCAAGAATGTTGGGTACTTCACTACATGCACATTTATATCCAAGCCTATTTCAAGAATCTCTTAGACAAGTAGCAAGACAACTAGACATCCCCGCATAACGGTGATCATGGTATGATAGTGAGGGTATCTATTATTGCCTTTATGGTAAAAATATTTTCCTACTTACATCGTAGAAATATTTGCAAGGTATGGTTATGCTTTTGTTCTTCGTGTCTGGTCTATTAAGACTTCATTGTCTATTGTCAAGTTATGTTTTGTGATGGACTATGATTATGCTTACAGTATACTACGTATATTTTCTTCTGCATGGGTATGGCACGAGATTAGGTATGACATTGTTGCTCAATGTTGCATCTTCTTTGCAAGGTTGTCCTATATGGGTATTGTTGGGGGACTCCGTCTTTGTTTTATGTTCTTTTGTTTGTCGTTGTGGTCTAAAACAGACATATGTCTTTCAATGTACCTTTCAAAATTTGTGGTCTTTGAAACACATTTCCTGTTATGCATAAATATGGTTATTTTCTTTGCATATGTATCAACGGTGTCTGTACATGGCAACGATGGTCAAGTTCATCACTTCTCTTGTTCACTCTTGTATTCATTTTCATATACAGTTCATACACCTATGATTTGAGGAATCCCCATTACTTCCTTTCCCTTTAGTCTATTTATTGTATATTTTAATTATGTTGCCAAAAGTTCAAATCCTTAACTATAACTACTAGCTTTAGAAGAATTAAAATGGACTCCTTTAATTTAAAATTGTTTCTCTTCGAAACCATACAAGTATCTCTAACTTGGTCCAATGCAAGTTATTATCAACAGGGCTAAGATTGCCATATCCTCCAATACCATTGTTAGTTAATAGGCACGAGAGAAATAATGTATTATATTATCTTCATATGCAATGTTTGTGTACAACCCCCATCAAGAGTGATAGTAGCAAAAAATCTCGATCGCTTCAAGCTGTGGGCTTATTTCGCTGAAGCCTCTAGTAATTCAGGGTAGAGGAGCAAAGAATGATTTGTTCTCTTTTTCTCGGAATCTCACTTCTTCCATGTAAAATGGGGACTCTACCCTGGGACAAACAATCAGGCTAAAATATTGGTAAGCAAAAACATGTTGATCTTCGCATTAGAAAAATGTTGCACACATATACAAGTATGTGGGGATTCTATGCTAATAATTAATTGGCTCACCAAAACATAAGCTTGCATAAACAACTTACTCGTAGCTATTTTGGAAGAGACATTGCGGCTCAAAGACTCTTAATTTGTTTACATGTTCTCACATCTACAGGGAGCAAAACCACGCAGTTGATCCACTGTCAAAAAAGGGGCTGGCAATGGAACAAGGTCTTTGGCGGATCATGGAGCAGTAAAACGACAACTCATCTGATTTCTACCATAGGCCCTATAGGGACCTTCTTATTCGAGAAGAGAGAACTTAATCTTCTTGAACAATGACTTTTTTTGTACCATTTTGTTTTACAGTGTACTAAGCCACATCTCCTAGCAGGGTGAAAAACTTAATTCTCACCATTTTCTATGTAATTATTTGAAAAATGCTCTTTGTAAATTTTCGATAAAAGTCAGAAAGTATGTAAAAAAAGCTTTCAAGCTTACAAAGCAAATTTCAAAAACATCATGGAATACACACAGGGTGTGTATATGCAAAATGCAATTTTCAATCATTTCTACCAAATAAATGGAAATTGCGATTTGAAAAAAAATGTTTGTGTACATTAGTATTTTATAGTGGGGCGTGAGTTAGAATGTCTTGGGGGGTTGCACATCTAATTCCCATATTACATTAATGTCTAACATCATATTGTATAATGTTTTAATGACCAGCGAAAAGACCGGATTTGTCCAAATCCCCCCTTGTGTCTCGGATCCCGCGAATCAGACACGATTCGCTAGGACACATGTCCTATGAGCGTGTTCATCGTGTCTTGGATCATGGGTTTCAACGGACACGCAAATCCTGATCTCGTGTCTAGCGTGTCCCAATTTCAGGACACATGTCCCATAAAAAGACATGTCACGCGGCCAATAGAGCTCAATTTGAGCTCATTTGGCACTCCTTCTTGAGTTTGTCTTCTGTTCTGAGTGTGTGGAGCTTCTAGCAAAGGGTTTGGGAGAATTTTTGGAGGCGATTCAAGCAACATGTAAGTGCATTTTGCTTCTAATTTTTTTGCATTTTTGCTACAATAGTTTGCATGTACAATTTTTTTACAAGTTTGTGCATTTTTTATTTTATTTTATTTTTTTACAGCTTTCATGGTTCAATCAAGGTCAGCAAGGAAGGGGCAAATGAAGGGGAAGAATGTCCCCATTGGTGATGCCCCTCACGTTCCAATTTCATTAGGGTCTACAACTGTTCCCTCAATTGGAAGTGGGGTTGCAACAACAACGTCAAATGTTGAGGGCAAAATGAATTTAGAAAGACAACAGTCTCAAGAAAACAAATATCCCTTGTGGAAGTATGTCACAAGAGATTAAGGTTTAGACAACAAATTGAAGGGAGAAGGCAATGTTGCTTGGAAATGCAACTATTGCAACATTCATTTCAAGAGCACCTATTACCACGTGAAAGGTCATTTGTTGGCTTTACCAGATTGTGGAATTGGAGCATGTACACAGGTGTCTTTAGCTAAGAGGAAAGAAATGGAAAAAGAGGTCAATGTTGGTGTGGCAAGGGTGGTTGCATCATCTAAAAAAAATAAGAATGATGATCCCCTTCCATTCTTGACGAAATGCAACAACAAATTTCCATTTGAGAGTTTTGGTGGGGGTGTGGGTCAAGTAGCAAAAAGAAAGGCAATGGCACTTGGTCCAATGGACAAGATTTTTCAGAAAGAGAGACAGGAAGAGCTTGATCTCACCATTGCATTATTTTTCTATCAGAACTTCATATCCTTTAGTGTTGCACACTCACATTTATTTTTTGAGATGTGTCGAGCTTTAACTCACGGGGCTCCATTAGGGTATATGCCTCATGGGTCAGAGAAGCTTAGAACCACATTGTTGACTAAGGCAAAGAAAGAGGTAGACAAAATGCTTGAGCTTATTAAATCAGCGTGGCCAACATCTGGGGTGAGTATTGTTTCTGATGGATGGATAGATCCAACACGCCACCCACTTATCATCTTCATGGTGTCTTCCTTGAATGGACTGGTTTTCTTGAAATCAGTGGATGCACTTGGACAATATAATGACGCACAATATATTGGCGAGTTTTTCATTAAAGTTATTGAAGATGTAGGTGTTGATTCTTGTGTGCAAATCATTACAGACAATGCACATGTTTGCAAAGTTATTGGCACGATTGTGGAAGCTTAATATCCACAAGTATTTGGGACACCTTGCATTGTACATTCCTTGAATTTAGCACTTAAATCTATTGCTTCTAATTTGCCTTAGATTGGAAGTATTATTGAGGATGCATGACATATCTGCAACTTTGTACTAAATCATATAAATGCCCTCACAATCTACAAGGAGTACACCAATCTATCATTGTTGAAGATTGCAGATACACAGTTTGCCTCTTCATTCATCATATTGAAGATGTTGAGGGAGGTTAAGACTGCTCTTGGGGCCATGGTTATTTCAGAGTTTTGGTCTTTTTGGAGAAACACAAATCAAGCAGCCTAAAAAAGAGTTAAGGACGTAATGTTAGATGATGCTTGGTGGGAGAGAGTAGATCTCATTGTTAAAATCATGGACGTTATCATTGCTTTGCTACGATTTGCAGATACAGACCAACCCATCCTAGGAGAGCTTTATGAGGGATGGGATTCCATGATCGAGTCCGTGAGTACCATTATTTTACAGAGTGAGTTCCCTAAGTATGAGACATCATCAGAGGCCTTCTTCATTGCCATACAAGATATTCTTGTCAGCAGATGGGACAAGAATTGCACACCTTTGTATTGTTTGTCTCACTCATTAAACCCAAAATACTACAACCATGAGTGGCTGAATGGTGGACCTTCTCACGGATTCCCTCCTCACATGGATGGTGAAATTTCACAGGGGAGGAAGGATGCACAGAGGCAGATTTTTCAGGATATGGCATCCCTTGATGAGGTGGAGGATGCCTTTGTAGATTTTTCCACTGGCATTGGGCGATTTACAGCCTATGATGTGATTAGAGATAGGGGTTAAGAAGCCCTATTTTTGGTGGGCAACTCATTGGGCAACAATCCCTCCTCTACAACAATTAGCCATGGGGCTCCTCTCTCAGGTGACTTCATCCTCTTGTTGCAAGAGGAATTGGAGAGCATATGTGAATTTGTATAGTGTCAAGAAGAGCTGGAGTCATCTAAGAGAGTAGAAATTGTCATTATGCAATCAACCCCTTCTATGAAGATAAGTACCACTTTCTCGGTTAGCTTTGTGTCTATAACTTACAAGAGGTAATGGCAGTATTAATTACAGTTTCCCACATTTTTAGACAAAGATTATATGTATTTGATCTCAGACCTTTGTGATCCATATTTATTTTTCTAGCTAGCTTTCAGATAAATCACATTGGCAAATGTTTGATGGTCAACGTTTCCAGTTGTGTATTTCGGCTACCACTAGTGTAGTTTAAAGTTTTCATCTACCTTCCCACTATAAGGAGAAACAAATTGTTGTAAGAGAGTTATTTCTTCTCTCCATAAAGGAACATAATTGTTTATAAAAAACTGTTAGGAATGAAAAAAGGCATCAGTTTATTTCCAGCCATAGCAATGCACAAACAATGGAAGAATTTGGCTCCAAAACTTGTTCTATCTATCAAAAATTCATTCCAAGAGCTTCAATTTCATATATGGGAAGTCCAATTTTCGTTAAGAAACAAGTTATGGTTGTTAGATGCTGAAAAGATGTGTGGAATTCTTGACAATCAAACCTTTAGTTGCAAGTATCCAATGCCATCTAGTTTTATCAGCTGTAAGTGAACAAAATATGAACAAAGGAGAGTTTTGTGTCACCGAGGCGATGCAGAATATGCTACCATTTTTGAATTGGAGGTCAAGTACACCATAGCTTTAAGAAAACTATTATCAAAGAATGTTGCTTCCCCAGTGTTACTTGGGAGCGGGAGCGAAAGCAGGGAGCGGGAGAGAAAGCAGGGAGCGGGAGAGAAAACGAGAGCAGGAGCGACCATTTCAGAAGCTCCCGGTTTGGGAGCGAATCCCGGCGCGTTTTTTATATA
>APFE030746132.1:143602-190756 GCA_000404065.3 Pinus taeda
AACAACAATCATCTAGAAGTTATAATCTTCATCAACCACGTCCACAAGTTAGTAACATGGTAACATACAACATATTGAGTCTCATGATTCATCAATCTTAAAGTTTCAAGCTTTCAAAATTCAATATATAACATTTATCATCATTGATCACCAAAGTTGTACTTGTAAGCTAAGTGTAACCATTACAACAAATAATATCTAACATGAAATGAAATGTTATAAAATGAAATGAAATGAAACAACTTTCAACTTTCATGAAGCATCATATTCATAATTCATTACTAATGAGTTATAATTGCCAGCTTCAAACTTAAATTGTCATATATTGTTTAAAAAAATATCATAATAAATATGAAAGAGTCAATAGTTATAAAAACTACTAGAAACTAGAAAAGACAAGTAAATCTATTATCTATTGCTTCTTTTGGGCCTCTTGCCACCACGAGAAATGTCTAATTTTTTAGTCTTGTTGGAAAATCAGGATCTTTGTCATTACCTCTGTATCTGTATAGGGATCTTTGTCATTAATATCAACCTCTAAGCATTAACATAAGATAGAAAAATCATAGCATGTCAAGTCAAGATTTTGTTTGAGTGATGCATACATTTTTAAGAGGGTCATGATAGAGGAGTTCGACAACCAATGTCACTAACATCAAGGTACATAGAGGGATTGGTGCTCTTGATTAAATACGAGTTCCATACCTTAATACATGACAAAATTCAATGGAAACATTGCAATCCTCCAATCCTGAAATCCTGAAAAACTGATAAGTCTGCTGGATTTTGAATGAAAACTAAAATTCTACTTTCTCCATATGAAATCCAATGAGGCCGGAACCACTCTCAAACATCCTGAGTCATTTCATGGTAATGTTAAAAATTTAAGTAAAAGGATGAAAATGAAGATTAAGGAGAATGTCACTTTTACTTTAAGAATTTAACATTACCATGAATAGCATATCAATACTAGGGCCATAGGCTTGATCATTAAGCTGCCCCACAAAAAAAATATTTGTTTCTTTAAAAAAAAATTGCATTTCGAACATTACTACAAAAAAAAAATTGCAAAAAAGGCAAAACGCTCCCGAAAAGGCAGGGAGTGAAATTTTTTTTAGGGAGCACACTCCCGAAATCGCTCCCTTTTTGGAAGCGATTTTGGGAGCACGCTCCCAACCAGCTCCCAAGTCGCTCCCGCCCGGAGCGCGGATTGGGAGTGGGATCGAGGGGGGTGGTGGGGGCGCTCCCCCACAACACTGTGCTGCCCCATTCCTTAAGGATAGTGATCGTTCACCTTACAAGATAAAGTTTTAATCACTGGGTACTGCTATTCAAGTTTACTACACACATGCAACAAATTAGGAAATAGCCCTAGTCAAATTCAAATTTGGAATATAGCAAAAGAAGCAAAGATGCGAAAATACCTGCTTCCTTTTGAAAGATAGTTAAACCCACAACTCATGCAAGAGTCACAAAATCCATGCCACATGCAATCGGGTTCACCGACCTTTCCAGATAAAGTGTGATGATGAGTCTTGTTCTAGACTTGAAACATCAACAACGTAAAAATGAAGATTGGAATATCCGAATTCAAACCTCAAAAAGTGTGATTTGTCTCCAAACTCATGTTGTTTTTGCAGATCAATTTAACACATACCTGTGCAACACATGGCATTCATACATTCAGACTACCGTCAGTGCAATAACATCAATACTAGTGAGGCCAGACGCCATGTTTTGTAGACAACCAAATACCATGTTGCCAGGTCCCTTTACACCTATGGTATTGTCTTGTTACATCAAGTGTAAATATATTAATTACATGACATCAGAAATAGTGACTATTGGTATCAAATTCCCAAACAACCTCTAGAACCTATATGAAACTGACATTTAGAATCACTTCAAAGTTCAAACAGACTGTTCACTTAACATGCAGAACAAAAAATTTAGCCTAAAGTTTGTTACTTGGTATAAAATTATTGAGTCCCAAATTCACATGACACGAGACATGGAAATATGAGTATCCGACATGAGACATGGTGACCAAAACAACACAGAGAGGATACATACACATATATACAAATTACGCAAAATTACAAATTATATATACAAAAATGAAGTATACATATAAAAATTCAAATTTTGTTAGAAACTAGAACAATTTACATGATACAAATTCAATCATACAACTAGTTATTACTTATCAATCCTACATCAATGATGACCAAATGATGAACACACAAGAAATTAAAGCCATAAATTGCAGTTTTCTCAATAAGTCATCCAAATCAAAATGTATTCCATAGAACTGAGTTATTGCCACTATAGCCTATAGGTGTAAATGCAATGGCAAATACGAAATAGGGTAAATACTAGAACCTTAGCTGAAAGAATCTCATAGCTTGTGACTTTCAGTAGTCCTCCTCCATGTCAGAATCACCAAAATCAACATCACTGCCATAGCTCTCTCCTCCATCTTCCTCCTACTCTTCCTTCTCTGTTCCAATTCAATCCATGCATCTGTTGATGTGGAGGATGACCCCTCAAGAGGATCCCCATCATTAGAAGTGACTGGCTCTAGCGCTCAATCATTAAGATCCAAGTTGGATAATGCCAACTTAAAACTGTTGTCCAAGCCCATATCATTAGGAAACACGTACCACATCTTTGTCTTTCCCTTCAACCACTTCTCCTTCTTCCTGTAATAAGACAGGGGTTGGCGTGCAAATGCATCATTATCTCTGCCCAAGACTGCTCAAGCCTGCTCTTCTTCAAACTGTACAAATTTGCATATGTGATTCAATTCCTCTCGCAAAAATAGGATAAGGTAACCTGAGAGAGGAACCTCATGTTCTAGGAAAAAATAGTCAATCTGGTTGACAAATCCACCTACATCGGAGTGCATTCAAATCTGCAACAAACCTTTCAGCTCCAGACCAACGTGCCCCAGAACTCCAACCTGCAAGAGAAAAATGTGAAAAAATGAGGGGCAGATTGCTTTTCTAGTGACCTGCAGGGCCCTTTCCACATGAAACATGTCTTGAAATTTGGACACTAATAGAGTACATGTCAGACGCGTGTTTGGCACATGTCCTATAGTGTCTGTGTTTCACACAAAATATATGGACAAGGAGGGACTTAAGGCTGTGTCCTACTACTTAGCCAAGTTCCTTCAACATCTGATCAGATCAACTGACTATTGCACCATACTTCAAACTTCCCACGGTGCAATTCAGTGATAACAACTCACTAGAGCAACCCATGACTAGACAAAACCCATTCCATCAATTATTCCCATCAAAATGACTTCTAGTATTTGAATCTCACTGCTGTAAGTACCACTGTAGGAGTAGATAATATTATCGCAAGTCCACTTATTTTACCTACATTAGAAATCGTGACTGTTGGAAACAATTTACTAGATACTAACCACCACACAATACTCCCTCGGGACCATTTCAAACAGACCACTCAGTTAATGTAAACAGCATCAAAGTTTGCCACTTTGTACAGTACTTCTGAAAGCCTCAACAGTCTTTGCAACCTCACCAGCACCAACTAGTGACATCATCAGATCAATCCCCTAATTCACCACTAGTATAAATTGCAAGGTCCACTTTATGTATTTTAGGAAACCAATTCCAGGTTATCAACATAAGCACCATCATTGTAATTTACATGGGGCACTTCATCAGGTGCAACTTGCAAGCTGCAACACATTAACTGCTACACCAAATCCATTTTAGATAAAATAACCAGTGCATTTAATCAACATGTACAGCCCATTAAACACTAAACCAAATGTGTTCTCAGATTAAATACCCAGTGCATACTTATACAAATTTCACCTGGATCACTTCATCAAACTTGGCCACCAAATCTGTTTCAGAGAGCCTACCTGGTATATTATTACCAACGTCGCCCCTGCACTTCATAAATTGCAATTCACTCACCATTACTGAGTCATGCCAGGTGCACTTGAGCAATATCTTTAGTTAGGCTGTTGGATACTGTTGAATGTGTCACGGAGCCGTGTTGGTGTCAAAACTCTTTAAGATATCTTGCAACAGTCTATTGGCCTCTTGGGGTGTGCCATCCTTGCATAGTCCTTCCATGAGGATGGAATATGTAATTGTATTAGGGACATGACCACTATCTTTCATCAGTTTAATGAATTTTATTGCCTCCTTAGGACGACCCACTTTGCAGAGTCCATCCATCAACGTGCTGTATGTAACTACATCAGGGCTCAGACCCTGCTTATGCATCTCATAGAAGATTTGTTGAGCTTCATCCACCCTGCAATGTTTACAGAGTCCACCAATTAATGTATTATAGGAAACTTGGCTAGGCCTGCAACCTTTCTCCGACATATCCTGAAGGATCTCGCTGGCCTTTTCCAGATTACCCATCTTGCAAAATCCATTTATAAGTGTATTGTATGTGACTTCATCAGGCTGAATGCCTCTTTGCGCCATAACATCTAAGAATCGGAAAGCTTCTTGAAGCTTACCTTCTCTGCAACAACTGTCAATAAGAGCAGTGTACGTGACAACATTTGGAGTGTGTCCCTTATCGAGCATCTCATGAAGCACCTTGGTGGCCTCCTGCCATTGCCCGCCCTTGCAGAGGCCATCAATAAATGCACTATATGCAACAACATCAGGATTTATGCTTTGTTTGGGCATTTCATAGAAGAGCTTCCTAGCCTCCTCGAGCTTGCCTTTTTTACAAAGACCATCAATAATCGCACTGTATGTGACAACAGTGGGACATATGTTTTTGTCAGGTATTTGATAGAAGAGCTTCCTAGCTTCTTCCAAACTGCCTTCCTTACAGAGACCGTCAATAACCGCGCTATATGTGACAACATTGGCACAGATTTTTCTGCGGGACATTTCACATAAAACCTTCATAGCCTCACCCAACTTGCCTTCTTTAAAGAGACCATCAATAACCGTACTGTATGTGACAACATTAGGGCATATGTTCTTTTTGCGCATTTCATAGAAGAGCTTCTTAGCCTCCTCCAACTTGCGTTCCTTGCATAGACAGTCAATAACTATACTGTATGTGACAACATCATGGCTTATTTTTTTGTTGGGCATTTCATAGAAGAGCTTCATAGCATCATCCAACTTTCCTTCTTTGCAGAAACCATCAATCAAGGTGGAGTATGTGACAACATTGGGTTGATACCCTTCTTTCAACATTTCAGATAATAATTTCTGGGCATCTTGGAACTTACCTTCTTTGCATTGTCGATCTATGAGGATAGTAAACGTGACTGTGTCTGGCTTATGTCCCTTTTGCAGCATAACAGCTAATAATCCAAATGCTTCGTGAGTTTTCCCTTTCTTGCAGAGCCCATTTATTAGGGTACTATATGTACAAAGATTAGGAACCTGTTGTTTGATCGACATTTGATGGAAAAGTTTGACAGCGTCCGTCATTTTGCCTTTCCTGCAAAGCCCCTTGATAAGGATAGTGAAGGTTACCACATTTGGAACATATCCATGCGGTTCCATTTCTTCAAACACTTCGTATGCAAAATCAATTCTACCAATTTCACAGTGACAATTCATCACAATGTTCAAAGTTATCAGATCTGGAACAATGCCTGCCTCAATGATAAGTCTGTAAACAAACAATGCCCATTCATGTCGATTCCTTCGGACTAGGCTACTTAACAAAATATTGCAGGTGAGGAGAGTGGGTACGGATTTAGATTTCCCTGAAAGCATATACTCGAAGGCCTCCATTGCCTCTGACAGCCTGCTGGTTTGGCAGAATGTCTTAATGTGCTTCTCTACTTTCACATTCAAAGGGTGGAAGGACTGTTGAGGAATGGTATGATGAAATGAATTCTTTTTTTTCAATATGGAAACCATTCTCATCCTCGAGGCCATAGCCGTATTTGAGTTAAACCTGTTTGCTTATCTATCGGTTGAATGTTTTATATTAGCCAAGAGACGTATAGATATGGAGGGTTTTCAGGGAAGACTTGAGTGATCGAGGGTAGTAATAGTGGTCACGGGAAGCACAGAGTGACTGAAGATAATGAGTGAAGAAAATCTAATTTGGGAACAATAATCTCAAATTATTTTGGAAGGAGTTACAATTGAGAAATGTGCAAACTGAAAACAACATTATAGTTTTTAAATGGTTTGATAATGCAAGAAAATTTTATGAGCAGAATCTTAAGGTTGACCTTTCTCCCTTGGTTAATACTGAAACAAATCTCTTCACCCAGCGAGAGGTAGAGATGGGTATCAAGACGTTGGGTGTTGGAAAAACAAAAGACTTAGTTGAACTCCAAGCAAAGTAGTTAAAGTGGGGCTTAAAAATTCTTTGGAAAAGCAAAAGATTTAGTTGAACTTCAAGCAAAGTATCTAAAGTGGGGCTTAAAAATTCTTGCACTTAACATTGCAAAAAAATTCAACAACATCATACAACAGGGGCTCCCCACAGATTGGCCAACTAGTTTGGCAATACCTCTTTTCAAGTGTTGTGACGTCAATAATCCCTCCAATTATTGGACCCTAATGATAAACCCCTTGTTTGCAAAGTTATTTAAAAGCATGTTGGAAAATAAAATAAGCAAGTGGGTAGGAGAAAGAGATAAACGTGCTAAAGGGCAAGCAGGTTTTAGAGCTAAACATTCTACAATTGATCATGGTATAACTTTAAGGCACATCATTAAAAAAAATTAGGAGAAAAATGAAGAAGTCTTTCGTTGCTTTGTTGATTTCAGAAAAGCCTTTGACACAGTTTCTAGGGATAAGTTTTGGCACAGAATGGAGGAACTCAGGGTTCCTAGACATTTGAGAGCAGTTGTGCATATGCTGTATGAAGAAGTGAAAGTCAAAATTAGAACTTCAGCCGGCATTTTTGAAAGTTTTAGAAGCGATAATGGGGTCAAGTAAGGTTGCCCATTGTCTCCTACCCTTTTTGGTTTATATATCGACAAGCTTGAAGAGTGGCTAAATTTGCAAGGGGGTGACAATATCCATTTGGGCAAGTTCGTTATAAGGCTTATTTTGTACACACTTTCTTTCCCTTGAGCATTTTTGTAGAAGGGTGGGGATGCAAGTCAATATTAGCAAAACGAAAGTAGTGGTTCTCTCTAACAAAAGAAAGCATAACCAGCATAAGTTCTACTTTGAAGACAACATTCTGGAAGAAGTTGCGGATTACAAATACCTCGAAATTGCCTTCAATAGAAATCTAAGCTGGGATGGTTGTAGAAAGAAAAGAACTTCAGGGGGTTGGAAAGCATTTTATGTTTTTCAAAACGGGTGTAGAGAGTCAGAGTTATGGGATTGGAAAACCACTCTAACTCTTTTTGGGCTTTTAGTGATTCCGGTGATTCTCTACGATTGTGGACTGTGGGCCAGCAATACATCAAAGATGCAATGGAAACAATTGAGAAAATTCAGAAGTGTTTGATTACAAACCAATTCAAAATTTAAAGTGTAGTTCCTTATGCTATCTTGTTAAGTGAAACAAGGATTGCTCCTATTGAAGCAATTATTATGGCACGAGTCATAAGGTATATAAAAATAATTGAGCAAATGGAAGATGGCAGATGGCCTAAGGTTGTGTTTGATGACATATTGTGCAAAAGAAAGAAGACTTGGATGCGACAAAATAACAAATGGTTTAGTAAATGGGGTATTTGCTTGAGCATGTGTCCTACAAACAGTAAAGAGATAAAAACTTTTGTTATGGATAAGTTCCTCAAACGTACTTGGGAGAAGGAGCTAGGGAGAAAGAAGAAGTACTATATTGAAGAGTTTTATCCCACTCATAATCATCAACAAAAAACGTACATAGGAGCCAGTGTTTCTTCAAGAGCCAAAAGTCGTATTGCTCAATTAAGGACCAATTCTCATTAACTCTATTGTGAAACAGAGTGCTGGAAAAGGCCAAAAGAAGTGCAGGAGGAAATAGTATGTGTTTTTTTCTCTTCTGGAAAAGTGGAAATATAGAAGCATTTCATTTTATAATGTGAGGCCTTAGGAGACAACAGAGGATGTTATGCATATATTCTAGCAGCTAGCTCTTGGGATAATCTATTCAACGAGGGGTTTGTCAAGAAGTTGGGAGCATTTATTGTGAGACTTCACAGGAAAACGGTCAAATACAAGAAACTGATGGAGAAGCAATATGTCCCATAGGCTATCTTTAGCCTCGTGGATGTTAAAATAATTTAATTTCATTTCAAGTATTCAATATGTTATGATCATAAATACTTAATATTCGGGAGATCCTACAACACCTTCACAATAGAGTATTGCAATGTATCTTCCCTTCACAATAGAGTATTGCAATGTATCTTCCATTCGACTTTGAATAGCAAGATATAGAGGAAAAAGAAAACATCTTTAAGAAAAAAATATACATTTTATGCAAGTCTTATTGTAATAGGTTGCGAAATATACATATCCATATTTTTCTGCCATGGCCGACATAAAGAGTATAAGAAGTAATTGTTTCTCTTTTCGTCTTATTGCTATCTACTCATATGTGAGTTAAAATTTTAGATACTCACCCATTTCATGAAGTATTTGACTTGTTCTGTGACATAGATATTGAATATTTAGGAGATTATTTCTAGGAACCCATACATGTTAACTAATAAAATTATAAAAAATCTAATTTTTCATTTCAAAACAAAGCATGTCAACACCATATATCATTACATCGAGACTCTTATCATAAAGGGCATCATCAAATCAAAGCATTGTCCTTAAACCAAAGTATTGTCCTTTAGAAGATCAAATCTCATATATCTTCACAAAATCACTCAGTAAAATAAATTTATTAAGTTATAAGAAGAGCTTCATATTTGTTCTAATGTATTTTTTGATCAAAGGGGCGGATGTTAAGCATTGTGATTCTAAAAGTACTTAGTTTAAAATTATATTTTATTGTACTTAATGTAACGATCTATAATTAAAATATACAAAATAATTACATCAAACAATGCTATCAATAATTGACACAAAAAAGTCACTGACTTCAACATAAATTTTTTTAATACCACAAGCACCGAATACTTCTATGTAGACCAAGGATGTGCCTTATTGTTAATTATGGAGTCATGGCGCTACTTGAATCCCATTGACCACAACAAAGTTTTGGGGACGACTCTCCATCCAACCATAGGCACAACTGCACTAAGTCTTTTTACATTTGTCCACCTCCAAGCCCTTAATCAACTACTACTGCAAGGGAATCATTTGTCTCACATCACTCTCCTTCGAAAATAATGAATGCTTCTTAGAAAGGGATCTGTGTGCACACAATCCATGTGTCAACATGCCAACTTTTATTTCTTTGTTTTAAGTTTTACTTAACTTAATATTTTTCTTAATTTAACTCTTGCTTACTTTATTCCATTTTAGTTTTTGCTAATTTTAAGTATTCTTACTATTTTTATATTTATTTATTTAGAACTTCAATTTATTATTTATTATTATTATAATTTCTTCTTTATTTGTTATTATTATCTTTTCTTTATTATTATTTATTTATATATTAATATTATTACATCTTCTAGTATTATTATTGATACGGGGCATTATATACTCTCCTTCTTTAAGGAATTTAGTCTCGAAGTTAAGTTTAATGATTTAAATTTTTATTATTTATTTATTGCTTCATGTTTGCCCTACACCCTATGCTACACTAGTATACCAACAGGCATCAAAAGTTACACAACACAGGGGAAATCCCATGGAATCTCAAGTCATTTTTCTCAACTTTTGGAACTATGTATAAAGCCTCATCGATATATATCATAGCCCTAAGGCTCGCCCCAAGGCAAGCATCTGGTCCTAGTACTAAATGAATTTAGGCATCTCGTAAGGCTGACCCAACTCCCACACTCACTAAGATGTATAGCCCCGGGAATCGAAGTCCTACACACACTTCTGGACTTCAACATCCCAATACAATATCAGGCACTTGACCTCCTCAAGATGGTCCCATAGCCCTTCAAGAGCTATCCATCAAGAGCAATACATGGCAAAAGAACCATTAGCATATGTAGCATTGATTGACTCTGTCCCCAGCCCATATGGTGTTACATATTTTCTCTCACGGATATGGGCTCCCACGAGATCATCAAATAAACTGGCCCTCTCGACCCATTGATGGAATTCTTGTCAATCACCACAACTTAATATGATCCAGGTGGATATTGGTGGTTTCCTGCCTATTCCACTTGGACCCCCATTGTTGATTCTTCTTAGTTTCCTTAATTGTAGCACAACTTACTATTTTTGGCAATTTTTCGGGTCCTAAACTTTCAGAACCATTTTGAGGGACTACAAGATGTTTTTAGGGAAAACGGAGAGATCGGAAAAGTGCCAAACCAATTTACTCATTTCTTTTCAGCCTTCTCTTTGAGATCTTTGAAACGAGGTATTATGATAGCCAAACAGAGATCGTATGCCAAATTTATGACCCCAGGAAGTTGACACTCCAACTTACCTCAACAAGGCCCACAAGTTTTTGGCGCTTCATCTCCTAGGGTTAGGTTTTTGGATGTTTAGGGTGTCTCGTTGTTTCTCAATGATAAAAAGGCCACCGAGCCTCATTTTAACACAGTTCAGAGGCATGTAGCAACCACATCTCTTCTCATAGATAAGCTACCATCACATGAGCTAGTTTATTTTCATTCTGCTTGTAACAATTTTTCAATATTTTATTGTTAATGAATTGAAGTTCTGTTTTCGTTGTATCTTTGTGTTTCTGTTCATATCTATATTTCATTTCGATATATGGATCAGTGGTATCAGAGTGGTTTGCTCTTTCTTCCTTTTTTTTGTTTTGTCCCCAATGAGGTCAGTGTATAAGGAGTTAGGGTTCGAATTGGTTAAACCGTTGCAAGACCAGCCTCGCCGACCCCAATGGTCTGCCATGGCAAAAGAAAATAAAGTCGAAGAAGCATGAGATTCTTTCAAAATATTGCTCGAAAAAGTCCTCGAGCGACAAAAGGAACGTGATGATGGATAACTTTGCCTAGATCCTTTGGTGGATGCCCATAGGCAACACATCTTCATCCAGCAACCACTCTGGAGGCGCTACTCCCTTTAAGGTACAAGTCAACTTTTACATTCCTGTATTTGAAATCCAGATAAATGCAGATGTCATAGATAAATGGTTAAATATGTTGTAAGGATATTTCTTAGTTCATGATTTTTCCAATAGGAGAGATATTACTTTTGCACTCCTCAAAGTCGCCCCCCATGTCAAGGACAGGTGGGAAACCTACAATGAGTAGAAGAATGGGAGGGAACCCTCACTGTTTTCAGCCACGCTCACTTGGAATTCTTTCTGAGGCTCCATCAAGGAGCAGTATTACTTTTCGGGAACTATGAAGACAAGTACATACAATGGACTATGCTACAACAACAAAAGGGTCAAGATGTGCATAAGCTGGCGAATCTTTTCCATACCCTACGCACAAATTTGTGTATTAAATATTTTGAGAAACATCTGGTGCTCAAGTACCATGGTTGTTTCCACAAATACATTTAGGAGGAAATGGAGTTCCTAGACATCTCCTCGCTTGGTGCAACATACCGATATGCTGCCAAGATTGAGCATAAATCCAAATAAAAGAAGCGAGACTTTGGATCTGTGAACCCAAAGCAGAACAAAGGTGACCCCAAGCCACAAAGCAAATGGTAGAGCCATCTCACAACCCCAGGACAACTCTTTGAAGCTGCAAGTCAAGAATAACAGGAAGGCAAAGAAGGACACTTACAAGTGGTGTGAATTCCATTAAACTTCCACTCACAACACAAATGAATGTCGCTCAAGGTAGGTGATAGTGGCCGAGCTAAAAGACTCAGAGACAGATGCATGCTTTGATTCTGAGCCGAAACCCAACAAGGGAAGAAAATTATTGACACAATACCCACTGCAATGGTAGCCACCACCAAGCTCAAAAAGGTGAAACCTAAGGATCCAGAGGAGGGGGAGCACCTCTTCCACTCGCAAATGTGGGTAAAGGGTTTGTCGGTGCGATTTATCATTGACAGTGGGAGCCAGAAGAACTAGATCTCAGCCGAGGTCATTAAGATATTAAATCTTCCAACAAAGGGCGAGATCTCTGTGTTAGCCAGTAGTGTCGCCTGCCTTATAGAATCAAGCCCTTTGTAGATGATGTATTGTGAGATGTTGCCCCTCTAGAAGTCTGTGATGTTTTATTAGGTCAGTCATACTTATGGAAGTGCCTTGTTGTATATGAATCCATACCTTGCTATGTTATTATTGCTTTAGGTCGGAAATTTTACAAGATACTAGAGGTGGCATCCCCTACCACATTTTCTTTGATCTTTGCTAAAAAATGTAGTACGATCATTTCCCAAACTGGGAAATTTGTATTCCTTATTATCCGCTCTCAGAACAAGAGGAAGATTGTGGCCACATCCACAACCTCCAGGAAGGGCTCCTTCACACATCAACAATAGATGGATAAGGTCATGGAGGAGTACGAGGACATCTTCACATCACCCATAGGGGTACCCTTACACTGTCAGGTTAAGCACTCCATCGATATGGCCCCGGGTGCGCCGCTACCAAATGGAGCAATCTATTGACGATTTGTTCTGGAGAATAATGAAATCAAGAGGCAGATTCAGGAGTTTGTGTAGAAAGGGAACATCAAGCCAAGTTCATCACCCTGTGGCACTCCGATCGTGTTGGTACAGAAGAAGGATGAAAATTAGAGGCTTTATATTGACTATCTTGCACTGAATAAGATCACTATCTGGAACAACTATCCAACCCAATAGATTGATGACTTTATGGACCAGATCAAGGGGGCCAAATATTTCAACAAGATTGACTTGAAGTCTGGTTATCACCAGGTACCAATCAAATCGTCTGATGAGTGGAAGATTGCCTTCAAATTCAAGGAGGGTCTTTTCGAATGGCCAGTCATGCCTTTTGAGTTGACCAATGCCCCTACAACCTTCATGAGGCTGATGGACAACATCTTATGGCACTTCACCAACTTGTTTGTGGTAGTATATTTGGACGACATCCTGATCTTTAGCCAGAGTTGGGAAGAGCACTTACAACATATTTGACAAGTCCTCCAAACCATGCAACAACACAAATTGTGTGAAAATTTGGAGAAATGCACTTTTGGTATGATCCAGGTTCAATATCTGGGGTATATCATTGATGAGTAGGGTGTGCATGTGGACCCAACCAATATACAAGTTATTCAGGATTGGCCAACCCCAACCACTTGTTGATGCCTCGAAAATCGTTGCAACAACATCGGGAAAAACCACTCGGTTCGGACCTTAAAGGCAGCTCCTTTTCTGTTTGGTGTGGTGGCTCCAACTGGAAATAATGGGACCAGTTTCTCAATGATGAATAAAAGGGGATGGATAAATGGGTGGTTCTCTAATATAATGATAATGGATGAATGATTTAATCTAAAAAGTAAAAATATGAATAACTATCCTATCCCGGGAAATTTCTGCTTTTAGTGTAACGTTTGATAATCTTTATCCACAAACAGGCATATAGATGACTCGATTGGTAAACAAAGACATTTATTCATATGATAATTACTTTGTTCAAGTAGTTGAACAAAGTAATCATTAAAACATTATTACACTATCCTTTATATATCACTGATACATATATGACTAAAAGAATAACACTCCTTAAACATTCAATAGTGAAAAATATAAGGATTGCCGTTAAAAACACATACATATATCCAATGATAGCAAGATTAAACAAATGACGATTCACATGAAAGAATGAAACAAGATCATAGATAATAGTACCTCTGTTATTTGAATCACTCCCAATGTCAATCGCATTCAAATTCCTTTTTCGAACTTAGAAACACTTTCACATCAAGGCAATAGTGCACATCCCATCAAAGCTTTCTGCGTTAGAATTCGGAATACTGGCCCAGTCTCTATAAAAAATATATCAGAAGCACAATAGTGCAAATTCCAGGTTTGGGTTTATACAAAAACTGAGGACCCTTTCTAAATGCATGAAAGGGTCTATAAATACTAATTAAACTAACTAACTACAAAAATAAAATGCTATTAATTGGTACAACTAAATCATGAGTATCTTCTCAACAATAGGTTTGTTTGTAGTCAGCAGCATGATTCATTGTTTTGGATGATCTCCTTTTGATTTGAGTTGGCAGATTGCAAGCATCGGTTCCAATTCTAGAGGACGAGTGAGACGAGAATGTAGTTGAGCTGAGTATGTGGCATCATGGATTTCGGGAATGATACAACCGATCGCATTGGTTAAACATTTGAGGGAGGCCCTTTGACTATATGGTTTTACTAAGAAAAACCAATAGGTATCCCAAGTTAAACTTTGGATGCCGACAATTAATCTTCCATTCTTCTCCAATTCTTGATTGCATGCTTGCTCCAATGTTTTGGCTAACAACAATTTACCTGGGGTGCAATGAAATCATGTTAGACAAATAAAGAGTGTTATTGATTAACTCAATTAAATTACTTGTAGATAATATGCATCTGGAAATTTCTCTCTCTTCTTTCATCAGCTGTGACTGCCATTCTAAGAAAAGGATCTCCTTGTGTGACTCTAGAATTTTAGGCAGATTTGCGGCCTGCCCTTCATTCGTGTCTTGCCAAGCAAGAAAGTTTGTTAGAGTCTTACTGGCCTGTTCCATATCCTGCCTAGCATCGACTGATTTGTCAACTATTGATGTAGTTATATCACAAAGGGGCTCAACCAGAGAAATGTTATGACATAGCAGTCTTAACTGTGTAACCAATGCTTTGTTAATCTGTAGAGGTTCAGACCTGAAATCTGTTGCTTGCGGAAGACTCTTGAACTTCTCTACTTGATGTGACAGCTGAGTGATTTGCTCATCTTTCATTTTCATCATTAGTTCATTCATTGTCTTTAACCTGGCCAATGCTTCGGATAATTCTTTTTGCTTTTGTATTGCGCTTGAGTTTATCCTCTGTTTCTCTTCAAGCAATTGCTTATTCAATTGATTGTTTATTTGCTGCTGTGTTGATAGTTGCTGTTCCAACTGTTCAATTTCCTGTTGTGCTTCAGACACCTGTGATTGCAACGAAACAATTGTTTGGTCCTTTTCTTTAAGTAGATTACTTACTTCCGATGCCTTATCCATAGTGGCTGTCGAATAAGCTCCGACATACTGAGAAAGTTTTGTTAGTTCATCGGAAGGGTTAAACTCTTCTTTCCACACTATCTTAGCTATCTCTGTTTGTGCTGGAAACAGGGAAGATTGATCAAGTCTTCTCCTTTTCCTCTGTCTTTTCACTACAACCCTGTGTTTGGGACTGTAAAAGACATCTAATGGAAGTATGTCTTCTATCTGCAAAATAATTTGATCGGATGGATCTTTTGGAATCATTTCTACATCCATGCTAGTGGGTAGGCCGCTGGTTCCTTCATTTGGAACCGTTGTTGACGCTGTATCTTGTCCATCTGTTACTTTGGGTGTGTTGGCACCTTGTGGACCTTCCAGATTGCTTATAATAGAGTCAAATTGTTGCCATTCTTGGAGGAGTTTAGGATCAATCTGAATATCCATATTGATATTTTCACTGCCCTTGTCCTGTTCTTTCTTTTGCTCTTTCTCCTGCTCTGGTTCTTTTCCTTTTTCGAGAATCTTCCCTACAACAGGAGGTTTGTCAATGATTTGTTGTTCAGGCTTGCTTGACTGTGTTGTCGGGGTAGTAGCTAATAAGTCTAGAGGTAGAGTTTGCAACCTCTGTTCTTTGAGCCTGTTAAATTCTACTAGCCTTTCATCATTATATCTCATTTTGGCCAGCGTTTGTACTTGGAATAATGATTTTGCTGAAGAAAATAGGTCATCAATTTCATCTTTTTCATGATCAAACCTTGTAAGTTTGGCTTGTTCAAGCACAATATAGGCAACTTTCCTTGGATCGAATTGCCTATTAGGAATGGTTGCAAGATTGAACATGTTTATTTTCTCTGCCTCCTTCTCCGCATGCTTGTAGTCATGTAAAGTGTAAACACCGCATCTCAAAGGAAAAGTAGGCCAAAGCTGCTTTTTAGAAGTCCTAAGAGTCTTGGATGTTCCTACTGTTGTTATTTGGTAGGCCAATTCTCGGGCTAACAGCTTGTCAGGTATATACAGAGGAAGGACATGAGGTCTTGCAAGGCTACCAAAAACCCTTATGTATGTGAACTTGTCTTCCCCGAACCAATTTCCTACAGCGGTTAGGTCAACCTCTGCTTCCGAAGAAATCTTTAGGGTAGGCTTATAAAAAATGGCATAATAAATAGGTTACATAAAACCATTACAGATTTGGTACAAGTGGTCCTTTTAGTGTTCCTTCCATAACTTTGATGATAAATGTGAATTGGCATGGGGTCTTGTGAAGTCCATCTCCACCCAAGTACAGGAAATTCAGAATTGAAACAAAGAGTATCTAAAACATAAGCACTATAATAAAACAGAGGAATAGACCTGTCGGTCACACGAGTTTTTGCTCTAAACTCAAGAATTGCAGTGGCTAATTTATCTGACAATATGTTTGCCCAATCCATTACTTGACTGTTAACTGCCGCTTCCATTAAATGAACCATTTCAATAGTGAATTTTGTAGAATCATGCAATCCCCAAATTCTACACATCATTGCCCTGGCATAACAGTAAGGAGAACATAATGAATCTACAGAGTACTTACCTGAAGATTCATGTTTGTGCCTTGCGGGGTTCTGTCTCCACTCCCGAATTGGGGCCGATTCAGTATCATTCTCACTTGCGAACTTCTCAATAAAGGCTTTATTGTATTTATTTTTAGGTTCGGGCAAGTGATACATTTTCCTTAAGTCATCAGGCTGAAATGAGCCAAAAATCCTTCCGTTAATTGTGCAAAATGTTCTGTTTAAAACCAGGATCTCCTCTATTGCCCATCGCACTACATCAGTGTATGGAAGAATTTTCTCACGTGCTGCTATTCTGTGCAGATATGAATTAGCGAAATCTTTCAGGGAAGCCTCTGATTTTCTAGTTGAATTTGCGGTAGCTTGTACTGGTACTGTCTCAAGCTCCTCTGCTTCAATTAAATTATATATGCTTTGCCAACTTGTGTTTCCAAGGCCAAGACACGTAGTGTCTGAAATCAAATCCTTTTTGCTCGGTCCTGGATCAGTGGTGGATTGTACTGTTATTGCAGGAGCCGTTGCTGCCGCAGATCTCTTGGATTTCTTTCCCATTTGGTTCGAATTTGTTATTTCAGCGGAGTCCTGCGCAAGGAATAAAATGAACGTGATACAGAGAATAGGTAGTGTGAGCCAATATGAAAGAATTATATCAATTAGCGAATAATGAAAGATTATAGTGATACTACCGCAGATACAATCTCAGGGAAGATCTCGGCATAACTGCTTCATTAATTGGCCGCTTAACCTGTCAATCATGGTAAAAGGAGTTTTAAATACTCATCATATCGTTTATATGCCGAATGATTCACTCAAGCGTGGCTTGGGTTTTTTGGCAGATAATCAAAAGTAAATCGCTATCGGGAATAAATCAAAATAATGCACGCAAGCCTTTTAAATCTATTTTGAAACTCGCGGTTTAATGTATCGCAATCGGGGATGGGCTCAGGTCATATTACTTATGTCATTGCGAAATCGCCGATCGCCGATGGCGATATTCTTTATCGCATCAAGAGATTTAAAGATATTATAAACATGCGCTGTGTTATATCCCCGATTGCCGATAGTGATATCACATCGAAGAAATAGGGGAGAGCCTTTCATTATATTTGTTGTTTGCCTTTCCCGATAACCGATAGTTGTTCACTTTTGGGATCGGAGTAAGTCAATGGGTCTTTGTATTATGTTTTCTTTGTTGCTGTGATATGCGATCTTGCGATCGCTTTATCGCAATAATAAAGAATTTTATATTTATTCATAAGACCGATTTCATTATAGTTCAAAAGGTTTATAATATAACGTTTCGATTGGACCTTTTGATGAAGGATTTCCTAATGATGAGTTGATACCAATTTATTCACACATCTATGATTAAAAGGGACCCATTTCATATTATAGTTAGAAAGAAAAATTTTATGAAATGGGGGGTTGTTGTACAGCACAACACCACTCTAATAGAGCTTCACAAGTTTTTGGGTCTTTCCAATGTCTATTGTAGCTTCGTGTTGGGATTCGCTCATATCACTTGGCCTTTGAATCAAGTCACCATGGGCAAAGCTAAAGCAAAATTAGTTTGGTCTGAATCCCAATAGAAGGTGTTTTCCGAGTTGAAGCATCACCTCTACTTTTCAATAGTGATCACATTGCAAAACCTGCAACAACCGTTTGAAATTGAGACAAAAGCCTATGACTATGCTATTGGTGTAGTTCTTACACAACAGGGGCATCCGACGACATATCATAGTGAGACACTTTCAGATATCATCCGAAAGTATCCCACCTATGATAAAGAGATGTATTCTATTATGCATGTTTGTTGACAATGGAAGCATTACATTATGGGAAGGAAATGGTCATCCACACAGAACACTGACCCCCATAGTTCATACAGACATAAGGAAAGTTGCAAAATGATTGCCATCAGAAATGGTCCACATATCTACAACAATTACATTTGAACATTAAGTACAAGAAGAGAAACACCAATAATGTTGCAGATGACCTCAGCCGACTGCTGATTATGACGCTAACCATTGTGCTTGACTCTTGTGAACATGAAACTTCAGGATGGATGCATCCTTACAAAAGTGATTTAGAATTCGACACCACATACGAGATGCACCTGGAAGGTAAGCAAGTTCCAGACATTCACCTCTAGGACGCACTATTATGCCACCTGGGACACCTCCGTGTTCCTTCAAGTGAGTGTGCCAAGATAATTTGGGAGGCGCACTACAGTTAGGTCGATAGGCATTTTGGGGTAGAGAAAATAGTGGCAGTGCTGCAAAAGTATTTTTATTAGCCGAACCTTCGACATGATGTTGGGAAGCACATCATATCTTGCACTGCCTACTTCATTGCCAAACCGACAATCAAGAAGCATGCCCTCTATACTCCTATGCCTACTCCTAGCCGACCCTCATAATCCATCTCCATGGATTACATGTTGGGCCTCCATTCTAATAAGCATGGAAATGACTATGTTTTAGTGGTCATCGACATATTTTCTAAGATGGCCATTCTAGCAGCCTGCAAGAAGAGTATCACAACATAAGCCACTACCAAACTTTTCTTTGAACGAGTATGGGTACACTTTGGGATCCCATAGTCCATTATCTCAGGTCGAGACAACAGGTTCCTAAGTACATTTTGGTTAAGCCTCTGGTCATTGATGGATACTAATCTCACTAAGTTTAGGACCTTCCGCCCCCAAAATGATGGCCAAATAGAGATCGTCAACAGGATGATCGTGCACATCCTGTGCATGTACAACTCGAAGCATCCACATACATGGGATGAAAGCCTCCCCTATGTCCAGAAAAACTACAACATATCTCTCCACAATTCAAATGGCCACAACCCCTTTCAGATGGTGTTGGGATTCCATCCATTATGTCTCATTGACGTTGCCATACCACTTGCGGCTACTCAGGCAGATTCAGCTCATGTCCAGTCTGATGTTGACAAAGTTAACAACTTCATTTAATGCATTCAGGACATCTGCCAACAGTTCCATGACATATTGGACAAAGAAAATGCTAAGTACAAACAATGTCATGATCAACATTGAGTGCCACACAAGTTCCAGGTGGGCGACAAAGTTTGGTTACATTTTCACAAGGAGCGTCTCCTTGGGGCCCACCGCAAGCTTCACCCACTCCGATATGGGACTTACACCATCACTAAGGCTGTGAGAGACAATGCTTTTGAGCTCAACATTCCCCCATTCCTTGGTTTGCACCTAGTGTTCAATGTGGATCACCTTTGGTCATACTTTCCACCATTATTTGATACATCAAACATTGCAGAACAACTCACACTAATAGAGCTAAACCAAGACTACATGGAACAGGCCACAACTGATTGGATTATGGACATGTAGATCAAGAACACTCATCGATCCCTCCAGCCCAATGAGTGGGTCTAGCCACTAAAGTGACAATCAACTAAACATCTTCCTAGGTTATAATTGAAAAGTAGAATGGAAGAGATGCCCTACCTCGTTCTGATGCTATTCTAATTTCCTTTGTTGAGGGCCTCGAACCGCTTGTTTCGCGGATTTGTTCCTGCTTCTCTCAGCATTTATGTACCTGCACAACTGATCAAGAGACAACAAAACATGCCAAAACCAATAGAAAATCCAGTAACAACCTACTTAACTAATCAAGGAATGTCAAGCTAAATAAATACATGAGCATATATATTTTGGGAAGATGAACCAACAGTTGTATATTATTAGGAAATAAAGGGAAGCTTACAACCAAAGGCTTGATGTTTAAAGGCTTTCCTTGAGTGGTAATCCAAGTCCAAGCCAAGAAACTCTCCAAGCACTCCTTCTTCAAGTATAATGAATAGCCTTAGGCACAATCTCAGCATAAGGGTGCAAATAGACATAGACCAACCCAGCCTCTAACTTGACCAACCATTTGGGAATAGGAGAGGATGAATTTATAGGCTGGGAGATCAAGTTAGGACTTCTCCAAAGATAGGATTAGGTCCACATCTCAAGGAGGTAGCTCATAAAGATAAGACAAAGAGGTCAAGTTGGGAGAATTCGACCTCATCTACGTCGAACAACCTCCAGCTCACCGCTTTGGAAGCTTCTAGATCATGAAGATTCTTATCCTCTTTTAGAAAAATTTCCTTTTTGGGATCATCGCAGGTATACAAGTAAATAGAGCGATGCCATTGCAGGTCGAGTATAGTGCAACATGTGATCATCACAATTTATGGCCTCATAAGAACGATGATCCTCAAATTAGGGTTTAAGAGCTATTTCCTTTAGGGGAAGCTCAAGGCATTTTCCAATCAATGTCTTAGGAAGGCTTTGAACTGCATATACGAATTAGTACACTGCATTATGGTCATGTTTCAGGCACTTTGAGGTATGTCACAGGGAAGTGCAGGAGGTGTGATAAAATATTGTGTAACATATGCCCCCTAAAGCATGAAGGTAGAACAGGGAGTGATGATTGAGATTTCTTACGAGCTCTTGCAAGGATGAGGACACACACTGTCAGGAGACCTACAAATCAAGGATGCATATACATATACATATTTGATGTCAAAACATGAATCCACGGCATGGACGCAACCATCCAGATATTAAGGACTATATGAAAGGATCCATGGCATGGACGCAACCATCCAATACAAAAGGATCATATGTAATCTAAGATCCAAGGCATGGATGCAGCCATCCGATATAGAAGGATCATCATAAATATAAAGTCCCACAGTATGGTCACAACCATCCATATAGAAGAAAAATTTGTACAATCAGGAACAATACATAACTCCATGTAGCCTGAGTTATATCAAACAAAACTCAGGGTCCTTGCGCTCCATCCCAACCCGAACGAATGAATGTGTCGCTGTCGAACATGCTAGAAAACCACCTGATTACCGACCATTGATGTGGACTGTTAACAGGCATGAGAGGAACCACCCATAGTGACAATGGTGCTCAAGGTACGGCCATAAAATCCGTGAATGTGATAACGAAGCTAAAATCGAACACTCGTGGAATCATCCGATCGAAAGCCAATGACGAAAACCTGTCGTTAGATGCGAAGAACTTGCCATTAAGGCATGCAAGTTCTAAGGTATTGAAAGGGAGTTTCTAAGTCATCTTCCTAGATAATGAGCTGAAGTTGACAAGAACTGACCCGTTGAAGGAGGGTCATAATGATTCCCCCATCATCGACATGAAACAAGGAACAAAGTGGAATAAGTTTCAAGGTTGTAATAATGATTCAAATGGTGTATAGGTAAATAACTGCAGATTGGACTTCTCTTGAACATATTGGCGACATGACTTCGGAGTGTGGCAACATTAGTCTCAAAATAGGACCGAGGGTCATAATGACGAGGTGGAATAGTCAAATGAGAGGCAAAATGGATCACCCAAACCTAAAAAGACAAGTGACTAAGTGAGGATGTCCCAAACCCGACACGAGAGCAGAAGAGTGTCATGTTCAAGAGCGACATGCTGTCTATACAAAGGATGTTTCATCTTCATTTTTCCCTCGCTATTTCTAGCGAGTACCCCAATTATTTTTTATCACAAGCTTGAAGGGGGTAGTATATGCTTGTCATGTATGTTCATTCTTTGAATGAATCCATCCTAGTAAGTTTTACGAGCCGTAGGAAGGAGAAACTTGGTTTCATCATGGTGACGAGTCTTTCATCGTAAAATTTTAATGAGTCCAACATAAGAATAACTTGATGTCTTTTTCATAGTTAGAGAGTTTGAAAAAGAGACGAAAAAGAAAAATCCATCATGTCCCTTTTTGTAATTGGTCATTCGAACTCGAAAAGGTAGAAAACAATATTCGAGAGAACCTCTTGACCATTTTGACCAAGGTGTACCTTTTTCATAAATAGTCAATCTTAGCTCGAAAAAGGGGTAGACGTATACTGAGGTGACATTGATTCATTTACTTTAACGAGTTCAAAACGACAAGTACTCAACAATCTTTTCATATTTTTGGAGTCTGAAAAGAGCTGAAAGGGGACTCCACCTGGAGGAATGAGTGGTATAAAGGATAGCAACTGGTTTCGGTAATGATGGAACTGCTCAAAATATGTAAAGGTTAAGAGGCTAACTAATAATACCACTTCATTGCAGATGTTCATCGGGCAAGGGTAAAACAACCAAGTGAAAGCATATGATTGGCCAAAGAGATGGTGACGATGGAATGAAAAAACTAAGGCTCATTTAGAAAAAAATCATCTCATAAAAATGGCAATCACGAGATGTAAAGTAGGAATGGTTTCATTTTTACACAAGCTTGAAACTAAGACAAACTATGCTTGGATTCGGTTTCATTTTTACACAAGCTTGAAACAAAGATAAACTATGCTTGAATTTGGTTTCATTTTTACACAAGCTTGAAACAAAGATAAACTATGCTTGAGATGAGTTTGCATGCCCCTAGCATAATTACTCAAATTTGAGGTACATGCCCCCCAAGCTTCATTTCATTCACCTAAGTGGATGGAAAGAAAGTTCGCTTATGAGATCAAGTGAAAGACTCAACTGGGATTGTACAAGATCTAATCAAGGACTCGAATTGGAAGGGGATTTGTTTCATTTTTTAACGAGCTTGACACAAGACAAGGAACTTTGTTGCATATCCCTTGTTTCATTTTTTAAGGAGCTTGACACAAGACAAGGAACTCTGCTTTGCATCTCTTGTTTCATTTTTTAAGGAGCTTGGCACAAGACAAAGAACTATGCTCCATTCCCTTGTTTCTTTTTGTAAGGAGCTTGACACAAGACAAGGAAATCTGCTCCGCGGAGACCTTGACCTGATCAAAGACCCAAAGAGGCCATGGATTCCAAGAGTATCTCATCATATGGGAGAAAAACACTATAGAAGGGATACATGTCCAGGGATCCAATTGAAAAATCGAGTTCCAATGCCCCCAGTACATGGTGTACTACATCACCTAGTACATCACCTACTAGATCATTAGTAGATGTGGGCATGGAATAAGTGGCCACATAATTAACCTGTGGCGGGGGTGATACTACTTGCACATGAGAACCATTTAGGGATCATGGTTGAGTGGGAGTTGATTAAGGACCAATGAATGTAAGCTTATCAATGATCACAATGCTTCCTTCATGCGGGAAACACATCACTCGAAAGAGGGAAGAAACAAGATCTCCCATGACATAAACATAGTCACAACCAAGGAGTAGATTAAAATCTAAAGGGCCATAGACAATCATCACGCCTATATAGACAACCTTTCCTCCCAAAGTAATAGGCAACTTAGGAAGGATCCCTAATGGTTGACTGGTTCCTCTATTAAAAGCTAACAGATTCTGGGAAATGAGGACAAGTTGTGGAGAACCTAAAGCTTTCCAAGCAGTTGAGGACATAATACTAACAGATGCACCCTCGTCTATGACTGTTCTAGGTACGACCTTATGGTAAGCTTGTACTGTAATCTGGAAAGGCACATAAGACAAAAGAAGATATATTGCCAGTCGACTCCAATCAAAAGAAGTGACTAAACTACTTAGAGGGGGTGTCATAGGAACAAGAGAGCTACCCTATTTCTCTATGGGAACAAGAGAACTTCTCTCATGCACCTCGGGAACGGGAGGATTTCCCTCCAGTTCACTCGAAACTAAAGAAACCATAAGAACCTGAGTGGTATGGGGTTCACTCTCTACCAGAAAAATACAGTTAACTGAAGGCAAAACCAAGTCTACCGTTTCCTTGAATAATGGTTGGTTGAGAACGAACTCACGAGACTCACTTTCAGAGAGAGTGGGGTGGACCAAATATGACTTTTGATCAACCACTAGATCAACTAGTGAAGGATTCAGAGAAAGATTTCGATACCCAATCGGGAGACGAGGTTGAGAAGCTGTAAGGTTTTCCAACTCCTTAGAAGCTTCATCCATTAGAGGACAAAGGTGAATGGGATGATTACCTTCACACAACTTACATGGAAATTTTACTTTTCCATTTTTCCCATGGAATTTACTAGTTGAAGGTTTATCACCAGCATGATCACCAGAGGTCGATGACAAAGGTCGATGTGAACCTGTGGACCACACTTCTAATACCTTGGGAATACCAAGACAATTCTGAAGAAGGTGGTCACCCTTACATAACATGCAGGGGAATTTTACTTTCCAAGGTTGGTTGGAAGATTTTTCTTCATTAGTTGCATCGATAGCAATAGTTATTTGGTTGCCCCCTTGCTTATTTTGCTTCTTATTCTTCGTCCTCTTCTTCTTCTTCTTAGCTTCCTAGTTACTAGAATCCAGACTTTCATCAAGCGAAGAAGGTGATGGGTCAACTTTAGGATCAACATGAGGTTTATGTTGTTCAGGTGGAGGACGACTTGGTTGAAAAGCAGTTTGGACACTCGGAACCATCGAGGTTGAAAATAACCAAACTGGTAGACCAATGGTCAACCCAAGAAGGGACAACGTCGCCATATAAGGAGCACCATCATTTCCAAAAGAAAGAAAAGGACTAGGATTCCCGTCAAAGGGGTTTCCTTGACTGGTAAACTAAGGAAATGTTGCCATCAGTATCAACCTAAGATTTGTTAAGGAGTATTTCCACAAGAAGGATGTTGTTCTACGATCAATTAATTTTAGAATTTGAAACAAAAACTTTGCCTTTTCATGTTTTAAGAGTCGAGAAAAGGACAAAAAGGTGACTCTAGTCGCTTTCGTTGGTTTAGAGAGCTTGAAAGGACAAGTTCTTCGATGATCTTTTCAAATTTGAGGTGTTAGGAAAGATTGAAATGACTACTCAGGATACTCTAGGCAAAAAGGATTACCAAGTAACCGTGAACTACAATATACACCTCACCAAATAAATTTATCAAGGACTTGATGTACGTGCAAGCAATCTCCCCGAATGATGTGTTTGGTGTATCACGTTTACAGGGTGGCTGACTCGACTTCCTATGGATAAAGGTTTGCAACCTATGAGGGTTTCCCTTTATATACACGATGATACGGGGAGCACAAGTCCGTGCTAGTGCTGTCTGATGTTGAAACGAACGACAACTACTAAGTTTTAAAGACGCCGGAACACGTCTCTAGCCTAGACGACTAAGTGTGAACGTTAGTGTTTCAAATGCTCCTTAGATTAATTGATAGATTTTAAACATTTATCTTCAATTAGGTTTCAGTTTTGAGGCTCAAAACGATGTCACCTAAACACCTATGATGCAACTATATGAGAAAAGGAAAACTTATGTTTCAATGAAAACTAGACTAATCAAGGGAAGAAATTTCAATCAATAATGCATCAAACAAAACACATCATGCAAAATGACTTCCACTAACTTTCACTATCATCTTCCAAATGCAAAATGTGAAAATGAAATATAATCTTTCATTTCACTAAATGCAATGCCAAAAGTAAAAAATGATTTCCAGTTTTCACTATCCTAAATGCAACTTTTTCGAAAGAAAAATGGTTTTACTTTACAAAGATGCACTTATATGAATTACACTTTTCTTTTCATTTTGAATGATTTGATGCACCTAATACAATTTTTAGCTCTCCATCATCGAAAAATGTGATCTATTCTCAATGATGAATCTCAAAACATAACTTTTCAATGCAACTAATCTAATGCATTTTCACGAAACGTAAATTTCGAAATACAAGCTAAAACAAATGCAAAACGATGTTTTCAATGATTTCCGCATAAAACAACTTTCAATCAATCAACAAAACAAGTATCTCAATGACATCAACGAGCAGCAAGTGATGACCAATTGACTAGAAACCCTAAGACTCAATCAAATTTCACTTCAAAGTCAATGAGACAAATTTTGCAAATTAATCAAGACAATCAATCAAAAACACCATAGACACTATGGAAATCACTGATAGAGGACACAAAGACTTAAAACAAGAAGTGAAACCCTATTTTATCTTATACTCTGGGCTCATCGCGCCTGTCATAGGCAAAACAACGATCATCACGACTGTGAGAGGTAAACTCGCGATGGGTGAGAAAAATAAAGAAAAAATAAGAAATCTTCAAGACCAGACAAAAGTCAATGTTCTCAAGCAATCACCAGCAAGCGAAAATAGTTACAGAAAAGCAAACAAGCTAGAAAACGGATGGTTGGTCAAACTCGTCACAAGAACAAGGTGAAGGATTGAATGGAAAGGATCATAGGCTCCCCAACGGAGTCGTCATTTTGTTGACAAGGCTAATCCTCTCTGCGGACAAAGACAATCCCTCTAGCCCAATGAGTGGGTCTAGCAACTGAAGTGAAAATCAACTAGACATATTCCTAGGTTATAATTGAAAAGTAGAACGAAAGAGATGACCTACCTCGTTCTGATTAGCCCAATGAGTGGGTCTAGCAACTGAAGTGAAAATCAACTAGACATATTCCTAGGTTATAGTTGAAAAGTAGAACGAAAGAGATGACCTACCTCGTTCTGATGCTATTCCAATTTCCTTTGTTGAGGGCATCGAACCGCTTGTGTCACAGACTTGTTCTTTCCTCTCTCAACGTTTATGTACCTACACAAGTGATTAAGAGACAACAAAACATGCCAAAACTAATAGCAAATCCAATAACAACCTACTTAACTGATCAAGGAATGTCAAGCTAAATAAATACATGAACATATATATTTTGGGAAGATGAACCAACAATTGTATATTATTAGGAAATAAAGGGAAGCTTACAACCAAAGCCTTGATGTTAAAAGGTTCTCCTTGAGTGGTAATCCAAGTCCAAGCCAAGAAACTCTCTAAGCACTCCTCCAAGTTTAATGAATAGCCTTAGGCACAATCTCAACATAAGGGTGCAAATAGACATAGACCAACCCAACCTCTAACTTGACCAACCATTTGGGAATGGGAGAGGATGAATTTATAGGCTAGGAGAGGGAGTTAGGACTTCTCCGAAGATAGGATTAGGCCCACATCTCAAGGAGGTAGCTCATAGGGATAAGACAAAGAGGTCAAGTTGGGAGAATTCGACCTCATCTACGCCGAACAACCTCCAGCTCGCCTCTGGAAGCTTCTAGATCACGAAGCTTCTCATCCTATTTTGGAAAAATTGCCTTTTGAGGATCATCGTGGGTATACAAGTAAATAGAGCGATGCCATCGCCGGTCAAGTATAGTGCAACATGCAATCATCACGGTTTTTGGCCTCATAAGAGTGATGATCCTCAAATTAGGGTTTAGGAACTATTTCCTTCATGGGAAGCTCAAGGAATTTTCCAATCAATGTCTTAGTGTTGGAAATGGCAACAAGAAATGCTAAAAATAGAAGTGCTAAAAATAACATTGTATTTTTAGTAGTTGAGGATGGATTCCTATTTTAGTCAGTCCCTAGACTAAAAATAGGAAGTAAAATTCGAATTTGATATTAACAGCAGTTTGTAAATTAATTAATTAATTCATCTTGAGTTAATTAGTAAGAAAATTCAAACTTGAAGTCTATGTGGGGACATGCAACAGTTTCTCTATTAATTGAGGAATTTATCCATCAGTTAAAGAGATAAGGATGAGTTCTAATTTGAGTAGTAATTAGTTGGCTTAGTTAACTTAGTCAAGTCCAGTTATAATTGATTTAAACAGTTTGTTTAAATTAAGCGAGTTCAGTTAGTTAATGCATGCTTGCATATAATTGATGCACTTCAGATAACTGAAGATTCTCTCATGACTAACTCATGCATGTTATTTCAGACAAAGACCCAGTTGAGATCAAAGAAGGGACAATGTACTATCAGTTGGATGAAATTTTTTCCTATAAAGGAAGCTCATCCATAGATGAGGATTTATCTCCTTTAAGACTGCGCAGTTAGATCAGAGGTTAGTGAGTGTGTGAAGAGGTCAATTCACACAAGTGGCTGCACTGGACCCCAATCAAAATTATGCAAAGAAATAGGAGGCTTGGAGGTCAGACCGGAGGTTAGATAGAAGCCTTTGACTGTTTATGAGCAGCAGAGGTATTGTAGAGAGAGCAGGATAGCTTTTGAGCTAATTCTTTTTGTAATACTGGCTATATTTCCACTTGTATGATAAAACAGAGTTGGGGTTTTAGGCTGAGGCTTTCCCCGGGTTATATCTTCTGTGTTATGTGTGATTGATTCCTTCTTATCAGTTATATGTGTTCTTATTGATGTTGCTCATGTTCGATTAAGCTTCCGCTAAATTGGTTGTAAAAGTAGATCAAGTATTTTGCTTTAGTCTATTGCATTATCAGGTGATCTACAGTAGGACTTTTTACATGGTATTAGAGCACATGTGATCAAGAACAATATACAAGAAGGGAGAAGTTGAAGTTTGTGATTCTTGAATATAGAAATCAAGTTCTTACCACATCTATCTTTCACCTATGGCATTCAATGGTTTGAAACTCAAATATGCCCTTGATGGCAGTTTGAATTATATAGCCTGGAAGGATCGCATGGAAGAAATACTAGAGGATAAAGGTCTAAAGGACTTCATTGATCAAGAAGTCCCCAAGCCAACTAGTGTTGTTGAATTGGCTGAATGGAAGAAATGTGTGGCTAGAGCAAGGAGAATCCTTCTGGAGGGAGTTTGAGATCACATAGTCTCGAGTCTCCATGGGAAGGAGACACCATTTTCAATGTGGAAAACATTGAAAGATCTATATCAGAATAGCAGTGATCAGAGGAAGTTGGCATTGAAAGACAAGCTTCGAAAGATCAAGTGTGAAAAGGGTGACACGATCTCTTTGTATCTGAACAAGCTCACCACATGCAGGGATGAGCTTGGAAGTGTAGGGATCATGACAACTGATGATGACATGGTGAGTCTTGCACTCCTTGATCTTCCTAAGAGCTGGCATAGCTGCCAGGACTCAGTTAATGGAAGAGAGAAACTACCAGATTGGGAACGACTTTGGTCAGATTTGATGCAGGAGGAGATAAGAAGAAACACCAGAGATGGTTCTTCATCCATGGAGGATGAAGAAAATTGTGCCTTAGCGAGTAAGAAAAAGAAGGGGAAGGAGAAGGTTTCTCATTCCGAATCCAGTTTTTCCCATGGTAGGAAGAAGGTTGACAAATCGGAAGTGTGATGCTTTCATTGTCATGAGGTGGGCCATTTTGCTGCAAATTGTCCACTAAGGAAATCCAAGAAGGGATCCGTGGAAGGATTAGAAGTTGAGGCACTGGCCTCACAGTTCGAGTTGGATTTCACACTGTTCGCATGCATGGTTTCATCCATGGTGGGAAGTGGTTGGTTTCTTGACAGTGGAGCTTCTTTCCACATGACCGACGAAAAGAGTTTGTTTAGTACTTTGGAGGAGAAAGATCTCCAGATACTCATAGCGATGGGTAATGATGAAAATTATAGTGTCTCAGGTGTAAGCACGATTATTTTTCAGAGGGAGCATGGAGCTCGCCTTACCTTGACTGATGTTAAGAATGTAACAGGACTGAAGAGAAACTTGGTGTTGATCGCGATGTTGGAAGACAGAGGCTATGATGTAGTCTTCAGTAAGGGAAAGGTTTTCCTTAGACACATCATCATTGGACAGGTGAAGAAGATTGGTTCACGGGTCAAGAACCTGTATGCTCTTGAGGTTCAAGATGCATGCAAAGTCTTGAGTAGCAAGGCAGCTGATGGAGACTTGGTGGTTGAGAGGGAGAGTATATTACTTCTCAACATGCAGCACCAGAAGAAGTCTCAGATGATTGTGGAGGAGCCACGATTGGTGCAATAACTTCAGGAGGTTATGGAGCAGCCACAACAGGGGAAGCTGAGAGGAGATCGAGTAGAGACATCTACTCATGCAGAGACCTCCAGTAGGGGGAAACTTTGAGCTAGGTGGGTAGAGGGATCACATGTAGCCATACCTCCAAGTAGGAGGTGGGGCGATGTAGAGTGATCGTCCCAAGGAGGAGGGGTAGGATCTTTGAGGTACCCAACCTATTTGATTCAACTTTGCTACAAGAACCCCGACGAGGAGTAGCATGACTGGCTGAGTGGGTAGAGACAGATGCAGATGGAGCAGTAGAGAGAGCTACAATGCAGGAGTCCCAGGACTGTGTAGATCTAGTAGGTTGCAATGATGCGAGAGGCACAGGAGTGTTGCACCAGTGCAGGATGACATAGAGAGGTGTGCAATGGTGCGAGATGCATGGAGTGTTGCAGCAACTCAGACATTAGAGAGGGAGCACTTTTCAGCAGCAGGTTGAGCTTCAACATCAGAGTATGTTTCTGGCCTTTTTTGTTCTGAGAGTTGCTGGAGCAACCACACTTGGTAGAAGTGTTGCATGCATAACATTCCAAAGGTACAGGATCGGGTTCGAGTTGAAGCCTTTCTTGTTGAGAGGGAGTGTTGAAAATGGCAACAAGAAATGCTAAAAATAGAAGTGCTAAAAATAACACTGCTAAAAATAGCAATTTGGGTACCAGTGTTGGATTGGGCAACAAGGAATGAAAAATGGAAGTGCTAAAAATAACATTCTATTTTTAGCAGTTCAGGATAGATTCCTATTTTAGTCCGTCCCTAGACTAAAAATAGAAAGTAAAATTCGAATTTGATATTAACAACAATTTGCAAATTAACTAATTAATTCATCTTGAGTTAATTAGTTAAGGAAAATCAAACTTGAAGTCTATGTGGGGACATGCAACAGTTTCTTTATTAATTAAGGAATTTATCCATCAGTTAAAGAGATAAGGATGAGTTCTAATTTGAGTAGTAATTAGTTTGCTCATTTAACTGAGTCAAGTCTAGTTATAATTGATTTAAACAGTTTGTTTAAATTAAGTGAGTTCAGTTAGTTAATGCATGCTTGCATATAACTGCTGCACTTCAGATAACTGAAGATACTCTCATGAATAACTCATGCATGTTAGTTCAGACAGAGACCCAGTTGAGATCAAAGAAGGGACAATGTACTATCAGTTGGATGAAATTTTTTCCTATAAAGGAAGCTCATCCATAGATGAGGATTTATCTCCTTCAGGACTGCGCAGTTAGATCACAGGTTAGTGAGTGTGTGAAGAGGCCAATTCACACAAGTGGCTACACTGGACCCCAATCAAAATTGCACAAAGAAATAGGAGGCTTGGAGGGCAGACCAGAGGTTAGATAGAGGCCTTTGATTGTTTATGAGCGGCATAGGTATTGCAAAAAGAGCAGGATAGATTTTGAGCTGATTCTTTTTGTAATACTGGCTATATTTCCACTTGAATGATAATAAAAAGTTGGGTTTTAGGCTGAGGCTTTCCCCGGGTTATATCTTCTGTGTTATGTGTGATTGATTCCTTCTTATCAGTTACATGTGTTCTTATTGATGTTGCTCATGTTCGATTAAGCTTCTGCTAAATTGGTTGTAAAAGTAGATCAAGTATTTTGCTTTAGTCTATTGCATTATCAGGTGATCTACAATGGGAATTTCTACACTTAGGAAGGCTCTGAACTGCATATACGAATGAGTACACTGCATTATGGTCATGTTTCGAGCACTTCGGGGTATGTCACAGGGAAATGCAAGAGGTGTGACAAAATACTATGTAATAGGAGTGTCTCCTTGGGACCCACCACAAGTTTCACCCACTCCAATATGGGCCTTACACCATCACTAAGGCTATGAGAGACAATTCTTTTGAGCTCAACATTCCCCCATTCCTTGGTCTGCACCTAGTGTTCAATGTGGGTCGCCTTTGGTCATACTTTCCACCATCATTGAATACATCAGACATTGCAGAACAACTCACACTAATGGTGTTAAACCTAGACTACATGGAACATGCCACAACTGATTGGATTATGGACACGTAGATCAAGAACACTCGCCAGTAGAAGATCCAATTGTATTGGGTTGTCAAATCTGACTAACTCCTACACCAAGGCAAGTGGCTCACCAGGGACCAAGTTTAATAGGAGTTTCCCTATCTCATGGAGGCACTCAACGCAATGGGGACCACTTCTTCCTAGGGGGGGGGGGGATTGATCTAGGTGGATATTGGTGGCCACCTACCTATTCCACTTGGACCACAACGTTGTTTCTTTTTAGTTTCCTTAATTGTAGCACAACTTACTATTTTTGGCAGTTTTTCGGGTCCTAAACTTCTGGAGTCGTTTTGAGGGATTAAAAGACGTTTTTAGGGAAAAAGAAGAAACCAAAAAAGTGTCAAAGTAGTTGGCTTGTTTTTTCGCATCTTCCTCTTCAAGATATTCAAAATGAGGTATTATGATAGCCAAACAAAGATCGTATGCCAAGGTTATGACCCTAGGAAGTTGACGCTCCAACTTACCCCAATGAAGCCCACAAACTTTTGGTGCTTCATCTCCTAAAGTTAGGTTTTTGAATGTTTAGGGTTTCTCATTGTTTCTTAATGATAAAAAGACCACCGAGAAACTAAGGCTCGGTAGTCTAACATAAAAGGTCAATGTCCAAAATTATTTAATTTTGATTTTTTACTTCTATAACACTTTCTTTAACTAACTACAAGGTTGTTCTCGAGAAAACATATCAAAGAAAGGATAAATCTTAAAAAAAAAATGCACCTAAAAATAATAACAATTGTAAATACTTACTTTACTTTTGTTTGTACTAAATGTATGATAATGAATTAAATTATGATAGGAATTGCAATGTAGTGGCTTAAATAGTAATATTTCCTACTCATATTTTATTGGATGATAGTGTATGTTGATATATACATGACCACTTTCTTGACATATCAATTGAGTTGGTTTATATATATCAGGTTAAGAGAAAGTTGTTATATAATATTATTATCTAATTTTATATATATATCAAGAAAGTGGTCGTAGAATATATCTTTTTTCTTAAATATATGAGCGAGAATATGTCTTTTTCGTAAAGAAAAATTTTAAAATAAGTTTACGAGTATTTCTAACCATAGAGTTATGGTATATAATTAGGTTTTTATGTGCTTTAGTTTAAACTAAGATGATGTAGCTACCAACTGCCATGGCAAGGCTGAAAATCTTTTAAAGGGAAAACATTTAAGCAGCCTTCAAAGAATCTAAATCAAACGAGATGAATTTTGTGACTTTATATTTCTTATCGGTAGCTTCTCTATGTATGTGTGTTTTTCCATTTAAACCCTTAGTTTTGTAAACCTTAATGAGAAAAAACAAAAATTATGTAAATCTGAAACTTGCAAACTCTAAGGAGAATTTGATATCGGTTCATTCTTTATCGATTTCAAAACCTATGCACCCAAACCATTAAACGAGGCACAAAATTTTATTAGACAATGATGTTATTTTTAGTCCTACACTTGGGGACATATTCATCTAACACTCCCAAGGTATTTTAAAGAAAGGAACTCTAACACTCCCAAGGTATTTTAAAGAAAGGAACAAAGATTTTATATAGAAAGTGCTGGGCCACTTAAGTTGAGGAAAAGATTTTAATAGACTCTTCCAGATTGGTAGAAGTAACTCATTTTCATTATTATTATTAATAAAGGGTATTACATTTAGGTTTTAGTATATTGAATATTGGTAGAAGTAACTCATTTTTATTATTATTATTAATAAAGGGCATTACATTTAGGTTTTAGTATATTGAATATTGTTAGAATAGATAATACGTTTATTGAATTGTTTTTTCTAAGAATTAATAATTTGAAATTCGTTAGAATCGTCATTTATTGTACACCAACACTTGTCATACTCACATGATTATGTCTATAACAAATTTAGTTTAGGAAATTTGTATGTAGCTCATATTTAAGTTCACATATTTTCATGTGAGAGTAATGTTGAGATTGTAAGCTCTTGAATTATTAATACATTTTCTTTTCCTTAATTAATATTATCTTTGTGCCTAAGGACACTTGCTATCACAAAATTGCCTTCAAAGGTTGACATCAACATGAAAAATCACGTTTCTCAGTGAAATGGTGCATAATATTACTCAAAATGCATGTCTCATGCCATAAGTCATGCCTATCCATTCAAAAGTGGCACCTCATCACCAAAATAATAACCCTCTCAAGCCAATGTCATCCTCCAAAAACTACATGCCACCATCAAATGTAAATTAAGGCATGATGCCATCAAGGTAGAAAGCACAAAATCCCCACGAAATCCCCTTCAAATCGATCCCATGTCATCATCATCAAAAGAATAACAATGACCATCAAGAAGGTACAATGCCAACCTGGGGTTGTCCTATCATCGCAAGGGTACAGTTGCTTCTGAGGCAACATCTAGCATGAAAGGTCAATGTCCAAAGTCATGAGGCTAGAGGAGGGTCTCATAATCTATGATACTCTTTGTCATGGTTAACACTCCTCAAATGTGTCCTATAGTTGTCCATCAAGTATTTTGTGTTACCATAGAATGTGGTTAGATATCCTCTATGAAGTGCTAGAGAAGCATCACATCATTCCTAAAGGGATCCTAGCTACACATGGAAATTGGGGATTATCCTATTGATTATTGGATTGGCAGAAATATGGAAACCGACATATGTGAAAGAAAAGAGTAAGTCCATAGAATGATGGACAACAAAATGGTAAACATGGGGTTTTCTTAACCCTAATTTTATTGTTAGTAGTCATTCTTGTGGAAGAATGAGGGAGGCACGCGGTATAATGAGGGACAAAAAAGTAGGTCGAGCAAGTGCTCTGGACTCCTGTATTTATTTGGTGGTGGAGGTATAAGTCTCTAGATGCCCTTATTCTTTGTGCGTATGTGCATGTGTCCTACATGTGTAAATTTGTATATGTTTTACCGTGTCATATGTATGTTTTTGCTATGTCTATGTGGCATTATGTTATGTGTACATGGTTTGGCGCCACACGTATATGTATATGTGTCAGTTACTTGTTTGGACCCATAAACTATGTATTGTTTTGGGTGGATGTGGGATAGCCTCTCGATCCCCAATATTTCCGTCGATATAACACTACCTATAAAGGAGTTCAAATAAGGTTGCACTAATATTTGGTAAATAGAGTTATCACTACAAATTGGATAGCTAGAAAGTGATCTCTATGAAATCATATAAAAATAAATTGCATGCATAATAACTAGAACAACACTGAACACTAAGGATAGTGTTCCTGTTATCACCCAAGAAACTCTCCTAGGTTGTATATTAGAGATGCTCGGGAACATTACAAATTCAACAGATTGTTGGAAATGGATGAATGGAAGGAATGATGCATATTCAAGCCAGATAACCACTTCTACTATGCTTGACCCTAGACATGGGTGAACACCCCCAGACTACAAGGCTTTAGACCACCAACTACTCATAGTTTGAGGATTGAGTGAATATGGAGAAAACTGACCACACCAGCAGATGCACAAGACCATGTGATGGCTGGCTGTAACCAGTTAAGAGGTCTTTAAATCTATTTCCTAATGCATAAACATGATGACAGCTCTCTGGCACTAAGAAAACAGAAACCCGCATAGCACATTCAATGATACATGCTAGATTCTAGCATAGAGGTGGGATGACAGCCCCTCGAATGCTAAACATCAAGAGCACATGAAAATACATAACAAGCACAACCTAGAACTGAGAAGAAGTGGAAAGTGAGCAATTAACAGCAAAAGAAGATTGTATTAGCTGGAAATGAAGACCAGACACTGCAGGTATCACAGTAGTTACTGTCTCCAGAAGTTGAACCTTACATCAAAACCAAAACCATAAACCCTCTTACATTCTGAGTTTTTCATATATATAGAGGTTGATTACAAAAATATCTGCTATCCTATGCGTGGAGGGGTCATAATGGACCACCAACCACATTAACTATCTGATAAAAATCTTAGCTACAATCTGCTGCTTGAATGAATACACTTGACATATTCTGGTACTTGGTTGTCCTTCCTAAGCAGGTATAATGTCCTATGGAGGAATGATCCATAACTGATAAATGTTGTGAACTACTCGAGGAGTGTCCTTTTGTTCTTCGGCCATAGTGCTCTTGAATGCGGTTGTTGGAAAATAACTTTGCCGGGTATAGATAGCTGGCCACCTTCGTCCTTCAAGAGCATAGAATGGCTATGGACACGGGCAGCATGGAGGAAGATCCACCATTGGATAGTGTGGATCGACGGCGGAGAGCGCTTTGCAATAACTATCGGGAGGAAGTGGGAACAAAAAATGTGAGCCATTGAATGAAACAGATGGACGGCTAAGATCATCTGATAGGAGGAATCGAGAGATGCGGGATCAGGCTAGACGGAGGCCGTCGGATTTTATACAGGCAGATCCGACGGTGATCGGGAGTGGAAGATGCATGGGAGATAATCGGCAGGGACGGTGGTTTTGGTGCGGGTGGTATTCCCCGCACCGCTTACCTGAGGTGAGTGGTTTACATACATAGCCGAGCGATCACAATAGGAGGTTGACATGTGGATGAAGGGATAGGTGTGAAACCCCCGCGATCGTGAGTTAATGCGTGGGTAGGTTTTGGCGGCGGGAGGTGCGACTGCCGTTGGATCATGCAACGGATGAGCGGACAATGGGAGTTGATTATGCACTTTTTATTTGTGTGGGGGGAAAAAGACAAGTTATGGTGCGCGGTCACATGAATATAGTCATATGGGTTCAAACTTTAGCACTGAGGGGATAGACCGAACAGGGGCTAAGACAGGGTTTTGGTGGCAAAACGGAGGAAAACAGGGGTAGTGAGAGTTATAAGGGTATAAAGAAAATGAAGGAGGACGGATAAAATGAATTGCTGCGAGCTCCCTTCTTGCAAAAACACCATGGCCAAGCTGTTCTTGATCCTCAAAATGTTCAAACATGTAGCAGAGCTAACATTTATCTCCTTCTGGGGATGAGATCCTCCCTGTGAGGTCTCCAGAACCTGCAGACCAATGCCTTCTTGAACAAAACCCATTAGCAAAATTCCTAGTGTTCCACTAGGCATGGAGTCTGACTGAACCTACACTAACACTGATAAAATCAAATATTTACAAAATTTTAAGGCCAAAAGACCTTAAAAAACTCCAATAATTTTCAGAAAACGCCCATTAACTGGGCCATCAAAAACTGCTTCTCCCCCCATACTCTGCAGTATGAAGGTATTGTTCCCTTGGATTTGAGAAATAATAAAAGGCCCTGTCCAAAAAGCATCAAACTTTCCATGATTGCCTTTCTTTTCTTTCAGTGCATCCCATTTCAGGACCAAGTCCCCAACCTGAAAATTATCTGCCTTTGTCCTTTTGTCAAAAGCTTCCTTTACCTTTTTCTAATGTGCTGCAACCTTTTCAACCAGCTGCTCCCTGATTTGATGTATCTCTGCTAACTGTGATTCTCTGGGCCATAACTTCTTCCTCATTCTATTCTGTTTGCAGAAACTTTGCCACAGGGAGAGTAAGCTGAATTAGAAATACTGCCTCTGTGCCATATACTAGCTTAAATGGAGAATTCCTTGTGGATCTTTTAATGGTCACTCTGTCAGCCCAAATTGCATATTTGAGTTTGGAATCCCAGTTCTTCTTGTTATCATCCAACAGCTTCTTGATTATACTTATTAGACTCTTGTTGGAAGATTCTACTAGACCATTACCTTGAGGATAATATGAGGTGGAATGAACCAATTTAATACCCATTGAATTACACATTTCCACCAACTCTTTTGCTCTGAAGGCTACTGCATTATCTGTAATTAACTTGTGTGGACAACTAAATCTGGTAAAGATATTTTTTGTTAAAAACTTCATGACCACATTATGATCAGCCTTCCTGGTAGGGATTGCTTCAATCCACTTGGTAAAATAATTAGTGGCTACTAATATCCACCTATGCTTGCCACTGGAATGTGGATTGATTTCTCCAATGAAATCTAAGCCCCACTGCTGAAAAGGTCCTTTTGCAAGTATTGGTTTTAGGGGAAGGGACTTCAACTACTGTTTTCCTTCAAATCTCTAGCACCTGTCACAAGATTTAACAAATGAACATACATCAGAAAATAAAGAGGGCCAATAGTATCCAGCCTTGAGGATTTTATGGGTTGTAGTCTTCCAATAATGATGCCCTCCACACATGCTGGAATGAAATTGCTGCATGACTTCCATTGACTGTTCTTTATCCAGACACCTCAAAAGCACTCCTAATGGATCCCTCCAATAGAGCAGATTTTTGTTAATGCAATATTTTGCTGCTCTAAGCTTAATTGTTCTGGCTTGGCTTTGAGTATAGCTTGGAGGGATTTCTAGTTTCAGCAAGAATTTGACTATTGTAGAATACCAGTCTCAAGAAACTAGATTTTCTGCCACTGAATGCTCTCTCTTTGGTTCAGTTGTTATTTCTTCTTCTGTTTGACCAATGTTCTGCAATTTTCTTCAGCTAATAGTCTGGCAAGACCCTGACCTCTGACAAGCTTGGTGGGCTTCAATTCTATATTAAACTCAATTAATTTTGCAATCCATCTAGCCCTTCTTCCATCAGCATCAGGTTGTGCTAGGATATTTTTTATTGCAGCAGAAGATACATATGCAATTATCTTAGAATGCAGAATGTACATTCTGAATGCTTTCAAGGACTTGATAAGAGCATATGCATGTTTCTCCATAATATCATATCTCAACTCAACATCCCTTAATGTCTTGCTGAAAAATGCCACTGGATGCACTGAGCCTTCTTCGTCTGCTTGCAATAAAACTTTTGCAAGGGTGTCTTCATAGGCAAATGAAAATATATGGAACTCCTTGCTGTAGTCTGGGCTAATTAACGTGGGAGCCTCCATAATGGCTTTTTTAATGGAATCAAATGATTTTCTTGTTGTTTCATTCCATTTGATCTTTGACCCCTTCTTCAACATGGAGGTAATATGCTTCACATGTTCAGCGAAATTCGGTATAAACCTCCTCATAAAATTAATTTTGCCTAGAAAGGACTGAATGTCCTTCTTTGATCTCGGGACAGACAAAGTCTGTATGGCCTTTACCCTTTCTGGGTCAATTCAGACACCTGCAGCAGAAACAACATGCCCCAACAACTTGTGTTGTTCTAAAGCAAATTGTGATTTTTAGGATTGACTGAAATCCCAAACCTCCTGCACTTCAAAAACACATTCTTCAAATGTTGCAAATGGTCTTGATGACTGCTGGAGTATACTGTTATATCATCGAGTTAGATTAGGACAAATTTATCCTTCTCTCCCACAAACACTATATCCATAGCTCTCTGAAAGGTGGTTCCAACATTCATCAATCCAAAAGGCATCTTGGCATACATAAAAGTTCCCCAAGGAGTGGTGAATGCAGTCTTTTATTGGTCCTCTGGATGTACTGCAATCTGATTAAAGCCTGAAAATCCATCTATGAAAGACATGACTTTTGCTCCTGAGACCTTCTGCAGCAAGTGCTCCATCTTTGGAAAAGGATAGTTGTCTTTCTTGGAGCATTTGTTTAAGTTTTTGAAATCAACACAGAGTTTGATTTCTCCACTTTTCTTACTCACTACTACTAGGTTGGCTACCCATTTGGAATACCTGAGAGGAACTATAATTTTGGCAGCCAACAACTTTTTAATTTCTTTTTCAATTAGGGGGAGGAGCATAGGGTTTATTGGTCTCAGCTTTTGCTTGAAAGGAATGGTATCTTTCTCTAAAGGGATTTTATGCTGGATGATATTACTATCATAAGTTTTCAGATTAGTATACTCCCAGGCAAACACATCAGCAAATTGCTTCGTTAATTTGCAATATTTAGAACTTTGGTTAGCAGAAAGCTGTGTGGACAGATTTATGTATCTAGGCTGACCTGGACTCCCTATGTCATGCTCACAGACTACAGACTGATCTTCTTTTTGGGCAGCCTTATAAGGCACATCATTCTGGTCAAACAGTCTTTCCAGAAGAATTAGACCCTTGGGAATATGATTGCTAGGGAGTTGGACAATGCTATCTTTGCCAATTTTATTTCTAAGCTATGCTTGGGGGTTTTCTTCCAAGGCTTCATTTTCTTGGTCAATTTGCATATTAGAAAATTCATCAATGACTTGCAAGAATCTACTCAGCTCATCATCATCATTAAAAACCTTCCAATGCTAGACATTATCAGGCAAGGACGATTTGTATTTCATTTGGACTTCATAAACTAGTCTAGGAGGCATGGGAGGGATGAACATGCTAGCAGACACAGTAAGGGACAATAAGCTGATTTTTGGCTCTAGGGATATATGAAATACAAAAACTGTCAAAAGAATCTTTGAGTCTCCATACCTCATCTTTGTATGCTTTCAGCCTTGGGTGCTTTGCTTGAAATTTCCTATTTACTTGCTGAATGATCAGATCAGCATCTCCAAACACTCTTATGTTCTTGATTCCTCGGTCTTTAGCTGTGTTCAAGCTCAATTTCAGAGCTTCATATTCTATTATATTGCTTGTGACTTGGAAAGCCAGCTTAAAAGACAGCTGTGTACTTTCTTGTTTTGGAGATACCAGCACCACCCCTGCTCCTGCAGTCTCCCTGGAACATGCTCCATCAAAGAACATCTCCCAAACCTGACTTATTTTCTCCTCTTCGGCTTGAACAATTGGTTTCTTGAGCTGCAATGAGGCCTTTTGAGATTCTTCTATTTGGAGAATACATGCTCCAAAATCAATGTCCACAGCATAAATGGGATGATTGGTAGGATTCTTCTCATCACTAATGATATATGCCAACTGTGCTTCTCTGTATAATCTCCTGCTTTCTCCTCCAAAAACTGTGATAGTAGCATAAGATAGATCATTCTGTAAAGTCCCACCTAGTCTCTTAATCGATCCTCTAGATAGCAGCATGCCAAACTTAGGAGGGACATCTGCCACCACTATGTCCATCACCATGCTCTTCATGGGAAGTTGAGTTAGGATAATGGCTAGGTCTTTCATCAATCCTAGGCATCTCACATTTCTTGAGTCAAAAGAGAATAAATCATGATACGGTTTAGTGACATCAAGGCCTAACTCTTCCATGACTGCTTTTGGCATTAAATTGTGGCTGGCCCATGTATCTAGCAAGCAGTTGTGGAGGATTTTGTCATGAATGGTCAAGGATACATAAAAAGATGGAGAATTATCATCAGCAGGTTCAACCATGGGGCTAAGCACAATGGCGGGCTTATCATCTTGCAAATTTGACAGAGTCAGTGGAGGTTTGTGTGGCTTTCAGCTCAAGAGCTTCAAGGATGGGCTTTCTAAATGCTTCACTCTTTACAAGTTCAAGCAGAGGCACAAATATTTTTAACTTCTGGACTTCTGCTTCAAAGCTGAAAGGTGAAGATGACTTATCAGGACCTCTTACCTCTTGAACTAGAGCTTTGAGGATGGCTGGATTAGCTGTTGGTCTCTTCTGTCTGATATTTCATGACTCTGTTTGGACAGTAGCTCTCTGGGTAGGATTCTCCTTGACATTATTTGCATTTGACATCAAATTATATCTTTGCTGCTCACCAGTCTGCAGCACAGCCTCTCTATCCCATCTTTGATTGTCTTGTTCTTGCAGCAAAGACTCTTCATATTCAACCAATGTCAAGAAGGTAGCACTGCCTTTATCTTCCATGCAATGTATTTCATCCTCATCTTCAACTTGTTCCTCCTCCATGACTACATTTTGAAAAGGAGCTTTAATTTTATGTTCTTCATTTGGTTCTTTACCCCTCTGTATTACTTGTAATTGCTCATTTGCTCTTCTGTATGGATTTGAGTTTCTTGGAGCAAATGCGTTCTGCTACCTTATCTTTCCTTAATTCTACTCGACTTTCAGCTTAGCTATCTCAGCAACCAATGACTCTATCATTCTAGTCATTCTAGTCATTTTATTTAATTTAGGCTCTAAAGTTGAGGTAGATCAAGAAGAAGCCTCACCTCTCTATCTCCTTCTATCAGCATGACTTTTGAGTTTTTCTGCAGCCATAATATTGGATTCTACTTCTAGGGCTGCATCTTACATATCAGCTAGAGTAGCACATCTTCTTTCTCTTAATAATAAGCAGAAATCAGAGTCAAAAGCAATGGCATAAGTGAGTTTGGTTGAAGTGGGAGTTGGATTTACCTCATCTGATATTTTACTACACATCTTATTGAATCTTTTATTGAAATCAGGCAAAGATTCCCCATTTTCTCTCTTCAAGTTACCAAATTCAGTATGGTAATACAACAAGTCCTTTTTATCTCCCCAGTGCTTTAAAAATGCTCCATATAATGCTTCAATGTCAGCAAAAGATCTAGGGGTAAATTCTCTAAACCACTTTCTGGCCTCTCCATCAAGGCTCTGGACAAAAACTCTCATCCACTCATCATTTTCACTAATATCTAAGTTATCAGCATAGCTATAAAAAGACTCAAGGTGTTCTTCAGCTGTTACCCCATATGTACCAGTGAATTTAGGCATATATTTTTGGTATTCTCCCACATGCATAGAATTTAAAGGAATAGGCAAGACTAAGTGTCCATACCTAGCAGCTACAATTCTTTCCACCCTCGTGGGAGCTTGCTAGCTTGCCATGACTAGTGTATGTGGAAGACTACTGGTAGGTTGAGTAGTATGAAACAATGAAATGGATGACACAAACAAAGGGATATTATGGACTATATGGGATGTTATCTTTGGACTCAGATCCAAAGGGGAACTAACGGAGCAAGGGGTTGTATCAATCTCTGAAGGAATTTCCTTACTACCAGTGCTGGGTTCTAAATCATCACACTGTAAATCTTCAGCTATGAATTTATCTTTCAGAGATGCACAACTCTTGTTAGGCTTACCTGATCATGATGCCCTTTTCTGTGATGTTTTCTTCTGTTTAACAATCTTTTCAGGGTTAGACACTGGGTCAGCTGGTGATTTCTGAGGATTTCTTCGTGTGTGTCTCACAAACTGAGCTAGAACTGCAAAGAGGAGTCACCACCAAGTAGGTCCTCCAGTAGAGTCGCCAGATAGATGATTACAACCATAAATGTGTCCAAACCTTGTCTATCATCAAAGCTTGGAACTCTGTCGTTTCCCAGGGAAGCTAAGCTTCAACCTTTGAACCCCGGAAACGACGCCAATTAATGTTATCACCCCAAGAAACTCTCCTAGGTTGTATATCAGAGATGCTTGAGAACATTACAAATTCAACAGATTGTTGGAAATGGATGAATGGAAGGAATGATGATTATTCAAGCCAGATAACCACTTCTACTATGCTTGACCCCAGACATGGGTGAACACCCCCAGACTACAAGGCTTTAGACCACCAACTACTCACAGTTTGAGGATTAAGTGAATATGGAGAAAACTGACCACACCAGCAGATGCACAAGACCATGTGATGGCCGTTTGCAACCAGTTAAGAGGTCTGTAAATGTATTTCCTAATGCACAGACAAGATGACAACTCTCCGCCACTAAGAAAACATAAACCCGCATAGCACATTCAATGATACATGCTAGATTCTATCACAAAGGTGGGATGACATCCCCTCGAATGCTAAACATCAATAGCACATGAAAATACATAACAGGCACAACCTAGAACATAGAAGAAGTGGAAAGTGAGCAATTAACAACAAAAGAAGCTTGTATTAGCTGGAAATGAAGACCAGACGTTGCAGGTATCACAGTAGTTACAGTCTCCAGAAGTTGAACCTTACATCAAAACCAAAACCATCAACCCTCTTACATTCTGAGTTTTTCATATATATAGAGGTTGATTACAAAAATATCTGCTATCCTATGCGTGGAGGGGTCATAATGGATCACCAATCACATTAACTATCTGATAAAAATCTCTGCTACAATCGGCTGCTTGAATGAATAAACTTGACATTTTCTGGTACTTGGTTGTCCTTCCTGAGCAGGTAGAATGTCCTATGGAGGAATGATCCATAACTAATAAATGTTGTGAACTGCTCGAGGAGTGTCCTTTTGTTCTTCGGCCATAATGCTCTTGAATGCGGTTGTTGGAAAATAACTTTGCTGGGTATAGGTAACCACCTTCATCCTTCAAGAGCATAGAATAGCTATGGATGCGGGTAGCATGGAGGAAGATCCACCATTGGATAGTGTGGATCGACGGCGGAGAGCGCTTTGCAATAGTTATCGGGAGGAAGTGGGAACAAAAAATGTGAGCCGTTGAATGAAACAGACGGATGGCTAAGATCATTTGATAGGAGGAATCGGGAGATGTGGGATCAGGCTAGACGGGGTCCATTGGATTTTATATGGGCAGATCCGACGGTGATCGGGAGAGGAAGATGCATGGGAGATAATCGGCGGGGACGATGGTTTTGGTGGCAGGTGGTATTCCCTTACCTGAGGTGAGTGGTTTACGTACACAGCCGAGTGACAATAATAGGAGGTTGACATGTGGACGAAGGGACAGGTGCGAAACCCCCGTGATCGTGAGTTAATGCGCGGGCAGGTTTTGGCGACGGGAGGTGCGACTGCTGTTGGATCATGCAACGGATGAGTGGACGGTGGGAGTTGATTATGCACTTTTTTTGTGTGTGGGGAAAATGACAAGTTATGGTGTGTTGTCACATGAATATAGTCATATGGGTTCAAACTTTAGCACTGAGGGGATAGACGGAACAAGGGCTAAGATAGGGTTTTGGTGGAAAAACGGAGGAAAACAGGGGTAGCGAGAGTTATAAGGTTATAAAGAAAATGAAGGAGGAAGGATAAAATGAACTGCTGCGAGCTCCCTTCTTGCAAAAACACCATGGCCAAGGTGTTCTTGATCCTCAAAATGTTCAAACATGTAGCAGAGCTAACAGTTCCCTTTTTGTGGGGAGGGTTGTAATGACCCCAGTCATTTCACACATATATAATTGTAATGTTGGCCACTACAAAGGAATGAACATGAACATGCATAGGAACATGGTTAAATGTGAAATTGTTAATGGCAAATAATGTAAACACATATAAAGGCATATACCTTGCTTTTGTAATCTTGTATGGCTAATATGAACGAATTTGGGTACTTTAGATCCTATATGGCTAATAAGAATGTGTTTGGTTATATTAAATTTTGTCTAGTTAATGTAAATATATATACATATATATCTACATATGTGTGGTATATATGTAAATAATCACACTTAGCTATGGAGGAGGTTATTTGGCTACACAATGCGGCTAACCCTAACTACAGAGAAACCCTAGCTAATCAAGAAGTCAGATTCGAAGTTCTCAAAGAAAGGGAGAATTGAACATTGTCTTTTTTTGTGCTAGATGAGACACTTGTTCACATGTTGAATCTTTGTTGATGAGAGTCAATTTCTCTCTATAACTACAGTTATAATACCTCTGTGTTTCATTGCCGGATATATTCTGCATAGAAGGGTTCGATTTGTGAAGTTTTCAACAAACAATGTGGTAGTATGTCTCTCTGTGGGTAGTGTTGGTAATCCTTGAACAAGCTGTAGCTTATCTCTGCTAATTACAATAATTATTCCCCTCTATTTTGTTCATGGATACTCCAAAGGCGACTTACAACTAAGAATGAGTTGATGTTTTCTCTTTCTGGATCTACACCCCAGTGTTGTAGCCTCTTGAGGGTGCAATGGGCAACACATAATAGTGAAGTGGTGTAAATCCCATCATGGCTCTCCTCTGTGATGAATGGAGTCAAAACCATATTTCAGAGGCATTGTACATAACGTCGATACCTGGGAAACATTTCTCAAATCAAGGGATTTATATACATACATATATATATATATATATATATATATATATATATATATATATATATATATATATTATTTCCATAGAGTTATTCTTTATATGTACACACATATCTCTGTGGTTTCCTATGACTAGGTTCACTCTTTCTTACTTACTCACTATGTATCTATTTTCCAAATGAGAAACTACATTTCTTGTGAGTGTTATTACTATACATCCATGATGTGTTAATTTCGTATGTTGATATGCTTGTTTGGGTATATTAAAAAATTTTGAGTGAACTATTTTGGCCATGAAATCTATGATAAAGTACCTACAACAAAATTCAACCAAATTGTTTGACAAATTGCTTCACTAAAACTCAAGTTAAAAAATATTTTTTTTTGAAGAAAAACCAGAAGTTTGTCAAGGCAGGATTTTAAAATGGTCTTGTTGGGAAAATCAAGGTTAGGGCCAAAAGTGGGACATTTGAAGCATTTCTTGACTTAGGAAACCAATGACAAGAATTTCTTGACTTAGAACTGTAAGGTCAGTCAACTGTATAGCCTCTTTACTGTAGTAGCTGGGACATTAGACTACTACCATGTGCTTGATTTCCATAAGATAACTTGAGTGACGTCCATTATTGTATCTCTGGAAGTGAATGTTTAAGTACTGCTTGTTGAACTGTAAGCAAATTTGGAATTGATTGAGGGTGGAGGTTGTGTCAATTTAGTGTTATCTAAATTGCTAGTATTAATTGTCAACCCGGGGTTCGTAAACTGATGAAGTGTGGTGCACTATATGTGCTTAGTTAACCTCTTTCTTACTTCGTTGTTTTATAAGGTTATAA